>JADRCH010000213.1:407231-424731 GCA_019843965.1 Rhynchomys soricoides | reverse complement strand
GAGCCCTATAAATTTATATCTGACCTAACATCCATTTAACAGGCATTTATTGTCAATTGAAGTATGTGACCAACATCCTCTTGACTTCTCTATCTTTTTTTTTTTTTTTTTTTTTGATTTTTCAAGACAAGGTTTCTCTGTATAGCCCTGGCTGTCCTGGAACTCACTCTGTTGACCAGGCTGGCCTTGAACTCAGAAATCCGCCTGTCTCTGCCTCCCAAGTGCTGGGATTAAAGGCGTGCACCACCACTGCCCGGCCTCTCTCTCTCTTTTTTAATTCTAAGTTTTATGTTTATTGGCTAGTATGGTGGTGACATGTACTTTTGATCCCAGCTCCTCAGAGGCAGAAGCAGGCAGGTTTGTTCTACATGGTAAGTTCCAGGCCAGCTAGAGCTACATTGTAAAACTATCTTTCAGGCCCTGAGTTCAATTCCCACCAACCACATGGTGGCTCACAACCATCTGTAATGGGATCCGGATGCCCTCTTCTGGTGTGAAGATAGTGACAGTGGACTCACATACATAAAATAAATAAATAAATCTTTTAAAAAGCAGACAGCATCCACATCCTATGGATGTCCCGCTCTCCCCATCACGGCTCTTCATCTATGTATCTATATAATCTACATATCTATTTCTATATCTAGTTTTTTAAGACAATGTCTCTTTACATACCTCAGGCTGGCCTGGAACTTACTGTGTAACCTAATCTGGCCTCAAATTTAGCATCCCCCTGCCTCATGTGCCCAACTGTGCTTTCTAGTTGGCATTTGATTGTTGTTTGTTTTGAGACTGGGTCTCACATAGCCCAGGCTGGCCTCAAACTGGATATGTAGCCACAGATGACCTTAGACTCCTCATTTTCTTGCCTCCACTGACTGAGTGCTGGAATTAAAAGGGCTAGTACCACCATGTTTTGGTTTTTGGTTTTAAAATGACATGTACTTACTAATTCTGTATGCATGAGAAAGTGGTGGTGTACATGTGGAGGTCAGGGGACTTTTTGAGGAGTTCTCTCTCTCAATTTTATGTGGGTTCTGGGGGTTGGACCCAGGCTAAGCTTGGCAGCAAGGGCCTTTACCCAATAAGCATTCTGTTTTGTTTTGTTTTGTTTTGTTTTGTTTTTGAGACAGGGTTTCTTTGACTGGCCCTGGCTGTCCTAGAACTAGCTCTGTAGATCAGGCTGGCCTTGGGCTTATAGAGGCTTGCCTGTTTCTGTCTTCCGAGTGCTGGGATTAAAGGCGTGCACTACCACCTCTGGGCTTTTTTTTTTTTTTTTTTTTAAAGATTTATTTATTTTATGTTATAATTTTGCCTGCATGTAAGTTTGTGCAGTATGTGTGTACCTGTTTCCTCCAGAAGTCATAAGAGGGTGCCACATCCCCTGAAACAGGAGTTACAGATGGTTGTGAACTGCCATGTGGATGTTTCTAATCAACCCAGGGTCCTCTGCAAGAGTTGTAAATGCTCTGAAGCATAGAGCTATGGATCCAGCCCTGTCCCCACCCCTCACCCTACTGCGCTGTGTAGCTCATCGAGCTGCTGGCCTGCCACCACCAGTTTTTGCTTTTGTTTCTGACAGGTTCTTATATAGCCCAGAGTGGGTGTGTGAACTTCCTGTGTAGCTGAGGCTGTCCTTAAATTGCCTGTCGAGTGCTAGGATTACAGTCCCGTGCTGCCATTCAGGATTTGTGGTTGGTATTTGTTGTTTTGTTTTGTTTCATTTTTTTAGAGACAGTGTTTCTCTGTGTAGCCCCGACTGCCCTAGAACTCACTCTGTACACCAGGCTGGCCTGGAAATCAGTGATCCACCTGCCTCTGCTCTCTGAGTGCTGGCATCAAAGGCGAGTGGCACGGGTTGTGTGGTTGGTATTTTTATGCCAATAGCATTTCCACTGAGGAGTGTGTGGTCAGTCACAGACACTTCACGGTGGCACGTTTCCTGGTCTAAGGGAAACCAAGGGACCACTGCCTTTTACAGCGCTTCACGGATAACCTAGCTTTCCCCCTAGCCCCGCCCCGGAGGTGTGGCCCCGAGGTCAGGATTGTAATTTGGACTTCCCAAAGGCTATCCTCTCTATTTTGAGGATTGATCCAGGAACCACAAGATCCAAGCCGGCCAACGAGGCCCCATAGATTTGTTCCTGCATATCAGAATGTGAGTTTGTTTTTCATTAGTAGATCTGGGCAGACCTGCCTGCTCTTGGCCGCAGCCCAGCTCCGTAATCTACTCTGAGATCCACTCCGCCCGCCATAGTCATTGACTGCCCATGTTCACCCCAGTGACACACTTAACTTGTACACATTCCCGTTGCGGTTTGTTCAGACTAGAGTGTAAACATCTTTGCACTAATAAGTGCCTTCGGCTATCGTGCAAAGGGTAAAGATTATGTCTTGTATGCTGTTTATTGTACAGCCAGCATGGACTGCAAGGTCTGGCATGGAACACGGCCTGGGCAACAGTGAGACTCCATTTCAAACCAAACCAAACCAAAACGAAAAAACAATTGTTTTTTAAAAGTAGATGGGACTGGAAATTTGGCTCAGAGATAAGCATGTTGAGCATACACGGCCCTGGGTTTAATCTCCAAAACAGGACAGGGAGAGGGTGTGGGAGAGACCCACTTTTTCAATGCTAAGTGGTCTTCTATTGCCCTGTGATATGATTTCTTTGTCTTTTGCGACAGGATCTCACACCAAAGCCCTGGCTGGCATAGAGCTCGCTAGGTAGTGCCATGCTGCCCTCAGATAGAGCATTATGCCAGCCCCCTCCTGTTGTAATGATAGATGAGAGGCATCTTGCCCAGGTGGAAGACGATTTTCACCCAGATCCACAGCTCTTAATCTCCCTAAGGCCCGAGTTCCTGCTTCAATTCCTGAATGTCGGAACCAGTGGGATCCTGGGATCCTGAACTTGCACAGCTTTGTAATGCCATGAGAAACCAAGCCTTGTGGCTTAGTCGGCAAAGCACCTACCTCGAGGACCTGAGTTTGTGTTCTCAGAACCCACATAAAAAAGCACAATGTGAGCAGGGCTGTGGTGGCTTACATCTTTAATCCCAGCACTCAGGAGGTGGAGGCAGGAGGATCGCTGTGAGTTCAAGGCCAGCCTGGTCTACAGAGCGAGTTCTAGAGCGGTTGTGGCTACAGAGAGTAACTCTGTCTCAAAAAATCAGAAAAGAGATAGAAAAAAAAAATACAATGTTGTGCCCCATCATGGTGGAGGAGAGGTGAGCCTCTGCAAACCTGTGGGCTAGCCTGGCCTCTGTGGTAAAGACAGGCTGGTGAGAGATAGTCTCAAGCAAAAGGCAGAATGCCCCTGAGGACAGAAGGGTGTCCTCTGATGTCCAGATGTATACCCATGTTCTTTCTTCTGCTCCCACCTACCCCAACAAGTGTTCTGTCTTCCTCCCTTCTTTTCTTTTTCTTTCTTTTTTCTTTTTTGTTTTTCAAGACAGGGTTTCTCTGTGTAGCTCTGGCTGTCCTGGGAGTTCAGAGTGAGTTCACTCTGTAGACCAGGCTGGCCTTGAACTCAGAAATCCACCTGCCTCTGCCTCCCGAGTGCTGGGATTAAAAGCGTGCACCATCACTGCCCGACTTTTTTTTTTGTTTTTCAAGACAAGGTTTTTCTGTGTAGCCCTGGCTGTCCTGGAACTCACTCCGTAGATCAGGCTAGTTTTGAACTCACAGAGAACTGCTGGCCTTTGGTGTGCTAGGATTAAAGGCATGTGCCACTACCTCCCGACTCACTCCTTTCTTTCTTTCTTTCTTTCTTTCTTTCTTTCTTTCTTTCTTTCTTTCTTTCTTTCTTGAGATGGGGGGTGGGTCATCATCTAGCCCTGATTGACCTGAAACTCACTATGTAGAGCAGAGGTTCTCAACCTGTGGGTCACGACTCCTTCTCTTCCTCTTGAGACCTGGGAATGAAGTGCATGGAAATCCTAAGTTTCTCCAGGATCAGGAGGTTTTGTATTAGAAGCAGATGGCGTCATGCACCAATGTGTCCACCAGGGGGCACCAAGGAGCCAGGTTAGGAGCGCCTTACAATTCATTCTTATTTGGGCCAGACTAGATCCCAAGGAGGCTTCTAAAGGTCACCCTGAGAGTTAGGGGCAGAGTTGGCCTCTGAGCTGGGCCTTCTGACTATTCTGGGTATTCATATTCTGCATCAGCTGCATATTCTGGGTGGCTGACAGTGTCCCTACCCCTCCCGGGGTTTACCCCTCTACCTGGACACTGACTATCATTGAGCCCAGATTCTATCTCATCCCCGCTCTGCTGTGAGAATGTCTTTAGATCAATGAGGATCAATATGAAAATGATTCTTTCCTCTCCCCAGGGATTAATAAAAGTTAAAGCTTAACTAAAAATACTTTCTGGTATAGCCACAGTGGTGGCACATGGGAAGCAGATCTCCATGAGGTTGAGGCCAACCTGACTCAGGTTCAGTTCCCAGTGCTGACCTCGAGTTCCAGAGGTCCCAGTGTCCTCTTCTGACCTTGCCAGCACCAGGGCACATAGGCAGTACAGATGTACACATGTAGGTAAAACGCTCATGTACATAAAATAGAAATCTAAGGGCGTACTGGGAGGACAGGGGGACTGGTACAGTGATGTAAAGGGAATAAATAAAAATTTAAAAGTCTAAAACATAAAATCAAAAAAAAAAAAAAGTCATGCTTCAAATAGAATACCATCTTGCTCCTGGACCAGCCACTTCTTGGCCTTTGATTGTTTCCAATATTTGTGTTGACTTGAGAAACCTAAGTCAAATCAAGTGATGATCTTTTACTTGGCCTGTGAGCTATGAGTGGTTTTTATTTTTGTAAAAATATTCATTCTTACTTTGATTTATTTTAATATGTGTATATATGTCTGTAGGGGGGTATGAGCACCTCCAAAGGTGTCCCGAGAAGCCTGAAGAGGGCATTGGAGTCCCTGGAGCTGGAGTTACAATTATCTGTGAGATGTCTGATATGAGTGCTGGAATCTCAACTCTGGTCCTCATGTAGGGCAGCAGATCCTCTTATCCACTGAGATATCTTCTCCAGTCCCTGGATTTTGCCTTCCCTCAGCCCTCCCCCCTCCCCCCAGTGCTGGGGATAGAACCAGAGAGCCTTGTATAAACTTGGCAATGGTCTGACCCTGATCTACACCCTTTCACCTTTCATAAAAGATGACTTACTTTATGTGCATGGGTGTTTTTGCCTGCATGTATATCTATGCCCCCACATGCATTCAGTGCTCACAGAGGACAGAAAAGGATGTCAGAGCTCCTGGAACTGCAGTTATAGAAGGTTGGAAGCTGCCATATTGGTACTGGGACTCAAACTAATGTCCCCTGCAAGAACAGCCGGTGCTCTTACCCACTGAGCCGTCTCTCTGGCCCTGTTTTGTTTACTTGCTTATTTATTTGTTTATTTTTGAAACAAGGCCTCCATGGATCCTAGGCTGGCCTTAAACTCACTATATAGCTGAGGATGACTTTGGACTAGGCATCTTCCTGTCTCTACTTCCAAAAGCTGGGGTGGCAAGTGTGTGCCACTGTGCTTCACTGTACTTTCCCAGATTGACCTAGAACTTACTCTGTGGCCCAGTAGTACCTTGACTTTTGGTTCTCCTGAGTCAGCCTCCCAAGAAGTTGATATCACAGGTCCTGGGTTCCAGGCTCTGCTCAAAACCTTCATTTGTTTGTTTGTTTGTTTGTCTAAAGCAGAGACTTGCTATGTAGCTCTGGTACTCAGATACAGTGCTCGCTACATAGCCCAAGCTGGATCCCTTCTCCTAGCACACCTCCTGCATCGTCTCCCCAGTGCTGGGATTATAGGTGTGTAGTACCATGCCTGGATGATTCCTTTTCTTTCTGATGGTTCAATGTACACAAACTCTCGTTTAGTCACAGAGTTACTGGAATATTGTGAAGCTGAGTCTGGCACCACATAACTGTGATCTCAGCCCTTGGGAGGCTGAGGCAGGAGGATTGATAAAAAGTTCCAGGCTAGGGCTAGATAGCCCAACTATATCTTAAAAATCAAAACAAGGGAAAGCGAGATGACATAGCAGGTAAAGGTGCCCGGCACAGCCTGCCGACCTGAGTTTGGTCCCTGGAACCTCACAGTGGAAGGAGAGACCAGCTTTTGAAATTGTCCTCTGACTTCTACATGTGCATTGTGACTCATGTGCTCACACACATATTCACACACGCTCAAAATAAACATATGTAATAGGAACAACATAAGGGACTGAACAGGTGGCTCAGCGGCTAAGAGTGCTTCTTGCTTTTTTCCTGGGACCTGAAATTAGCCCCAGAATTCATGTTGGGGGACTCACAACCATCTGTAACTCCAGCTACAGGGGACTAGATGCCCTCTTATAGCCTCTGGGGGTGTGTACATGTGCGCACACACACACATACACACACACAGAGAGAGAGAGAGAGAGAGAGAGGGAGAGAGAGAGAGAGAGAGAGAGAGAGAGAACACCAAGGTTACACACAAAAACCCTGTCTCAGAAGAAGGAGGAGGAGGAGGAGCAGCAGCAGTAGCAGCATAAAGCTAGAGGCTAAAGAGATGGTTTAGTAGTTAAGAGCCTGTATTGCTTTTGTGAAGAACTAGAATATATATATATATATTTGTGTGTGCCTCTGAGCTTGCATGAATTTATGTTTATCTCATTCATGCTGATGCCTGAGGAAGTCAGGGGTGCTGGATCCCCTGGAACTGCAGTCACAGGTCACTGTAACTTGCCTCATGTGGTTCCGGGAACTAAACCCAGATCCTCTGTAAGAGAAGTGCTCTTTAGTCCCTAAAATAAAATTTAAAACAACAACAATTAAGAAAGAAAGAAAGAAAGAAAGAAAGAAAGAAAGAAAGAAAGAAAAAAGAAACATCACAGCAAATGACAACAAACAAAAAAATCCTAAAGCCAAAACCAAAAACAAAACAAAACAAAAAACCCAAAAAACCAAAGTAAACAAGTCATATTTAAAAATTCAGGTTATGTTGATAATCATAAAATTGAATCATGTGGTGGTGGTACACACCTTTGATCCCAGCACTCAGGTGCAGAGGTAGGCAGATCTCTGTGAGTTTGAGGTCAGTCTGGTCTACAGGGTGAGTTCAGGGGCAGCCAGGGCTACACAGAATCAAAAGAAGAGGAGGAAGAGGAAGAGGTGGGAGAGAAGGAGAGAAGATGCAGCAGTATCAGCATCATAAAACTGTAGGCTAACGAGATGATTGAGCAGTTAAGAACCTGTATTACACCAGGCAGTGGTGGCGCATGCCTTTAATCCCAGCACTTGGGAGGCAGAGGTAGGCAGATTTCTGAGTTCGAGGCCAGCCTGGTCTACAGAGTGAGTTCCAGGACAGCCAGGGCTACACAAAGAAACCCTGTCTTGAAAAACCAAACCAAACCAAACAAAACAAGAACCTGTATTACTCTTGCAAAGGAGAATTGAGGTCCCAGCACCCATATTAGGCACTTGACAACTCTCTTTAAGCCCAGCTCCATGGGATGGGATGTTTCCGGCCTCAGCAGGCACCTGCACTTATGTGCACATGCACATGCACATGCACATGCACATGCACATACACATACACATACACATGCACATACCTAAACACAAAAAAGGAAGAATTATAAAACAAGGGGCTGGAGAGGTGGCACAGAGGGAAGGGTGCTTGCTGGGAAAGTATTAGGACCTGAGTTCAAATCCATAGCACCCACATCTAAAAACAAAATCCTGGCACAGTCTCACGTTCCTGTTAAGCTCCAGTTAAGATTCTGTATTGGTCTTGCAAAGGACTAGAATATTTATATTATATATCACATGTTACACATTACATATTAGGATATGTTGTATATTGTATATTACATTGTAAGTCATATATCACATATTATGCATTATATATTACATATTATATACTGTATATAATGTTATATGTTATATATTATATCATAGATTATGCTATATATTATATTATTACATACTATATGTAAATACTATATAGTATATATTAATTATATATTTTATGTATGTGTATGTATGTATATATATATACACACACACACACACACACACACATATATTTATTTATTTTTGAGACAAGGTTTTTCTATGTAGCCCTGGCTGTCCTGGAACTTGCTCTGTAGACCAGGCTGGCCTTGAACTCAGAAATCCGCCTGCCTCTTCCTCCCGAGTGCTGGGATTAAAGGCATGTGCCACCACTGCCCGGCTATGTATGTATATTTAATTTGTGTGTGCCTATGAGCCTGCCTGAATTTGGGGTGGAAACAGGAACTTACTGGCCACCAGCCTACTTCCAGGTTCAGTGAGAAACCCTGTCGTAAGGGAGTAAGGCCAAAAGTGAAAGAACAGCACTAGGCAGCCTCCTCTCCATGTCTCCCACTATTCAAAATCTGAAACGCTCTGGGCCAGGCGATCCTGATAACTACTCAATCTCTCACAAAGCTAGTAGCAGCTCTCTGGGCCTTTGCTAGGTCCTGCTGAGGTCTCAATGCATAAACCCTAAGAGGTTATTACAACTCCTCTCCACAGCGGTCATTACCATCCCATCCCCATGGGCATTGAGACGCCCATTGCAGAGGCCACTGTAATCTCTCACTGGTTCTTCCAGTTCACTGAGAACCAACCAGGTACTGGGATGGGGAGTTGGGAGGCCAAGATCTGGCTAAAATGGATGCTTTAGGGTCCAGAGAAAGCCCACGAGCAGATGGGAGGGATTCAGGGTGGAGCTGCTGCTCTGGACTCAGAAGTAGCAAAGAGGAAGAGAAGACACTTTGATGGGCCAGTCAGCTGACCAATCCATGGAGGTCTGACTGTGGGCCAAGCCATCTCATCAGCCCCCTTGACTTCCTAGCCTGACTTACTGCCACCTCTGCAATGACAGGAGAGGTCCTCTCTGAGCATTAATTAATGCTTTGTCTTTTGCACCCGGCCTTTCTCTCAGCCCTGAGCCAGGGAAACAGTTGCTTCCAGAAGGTAGCCATTGTCCAAGTCTCATACTTCTGGGGTTTAGCTGAGGCTGGTGAAGCCATGGGGTTCTCACCAGAAGACTCACTCTCAGAAGTTTTTTAGGGTGTTTGCCTGTGCTGTTCCTTCTACTTGGCAATGGTCTCCCAACTTCCATCCATTTTGAAATTTCTATTACCCTGCTCCTCATGGTCTCAGTGGCCCCTTCTCTCCTTCCCTCTCTCCCTGTCCATCCTTGTCTTCCTTCTTTTCTCCCCCCTTCCCTTCCATTCTGCTGGCCCGAACTTCCATTCAGTCATTAATTTTGAGCATTCATCCATTCATTCATCCATTCATTCATGCTCTTTCCACCAGGCACTGAGATCAGAAGAGGGGCCGGGACATCCCTGAGGTCAAAGCATTCATGCCTTGTGAGAGGCTGAAAGCAAAGCGTGGCCTGCCACCTAATTGGCAGATGCCATCGCAGAACAAGAACTTGGTGATCCTCGTTAAAATATTATGATGCATTTCAAGGGGGACAGTGGAGAGTTAAGGTGACCTGGAGCCCTTCCTGATCAGCAGGCCCCTCTGTGGAGGCTGTGAACCTTGGAAGCTGGCCCTGCTAGCAGGGAGTCCATCAGAGATGGAGGTGGAGGTGACAGTCAGTACCCTCAGAGCAGAGGTCACAGCCACAACTGCCAAAGTCCAGAGGAGAGAGGTTAAGTATCTGTTTTTGGAAACTGAAAGTTCCCAGACAGCATTGGAGAGAGAGAGGGGCCAAGAACAGCTGCAGTCAGACCTGAGGGCCGCTTGGGGATTAGCTTTCTTTTTCTTTTTCTTTTTCTTTCTTTCCTTCCCTCCTTCTCCCTCCTTCCCTTCCTGCTGTCTGTCTTTCCTCCCCCCCCCTTTGACTCAGGGTTTTGCTACGTAGCTCATGTCGGCTTTGAGTGCCAAGCAATCCTCCTACTTCAGCCTCTCGTGTGACAGGACTGCAGGTTTGCACGATCATGTCCAGTGGCAGGAGGCTCTTTAATTAAAACAGAAACACAACTCATGATTCTAAATGGATCTGGCCAAGAAGTCACATTTATTTGCTTGTTTGAGACAGAGTCTTACTCAGTAGCTCAGTGTGGCTTTGAACTCCCTACAAGTCTTGCTCAGTTTGTGAGTAGCTGGGGTTGCAGGCACATCATCATGCCCTGAGTGTGTGTGTGTGTGCACGTGTGTAAGTGTGTGTGTTGAGGCAAGGGGTCGCTGTCAGGAGTCTTCCTCCCTTTCTTCTCACTTTGTTGTTGAGGTCTCCCACTGAACTGCACAGATGCTGGCTGATGGAGCTAGCCAGCTTGCGTTGCAGTTCTCCATCTCTCTGGTGCTGGAGTTTACAAGCTGACAAGCAATGCTTTCCGGCTTTCACATAGGTAGGGATCCAAACCCCAGTTCTTAAAGAAAAATCAAGAACAAGGTATGCAAGGAATGGCACCATGGCAATGTTCCCTGTGGGCCAAGACACTTTCAAAGATACAAAGTGCACATTACAGCAGGCATGGTGGAGCACACCTTTAATCCCAGCACTCAGGAGGCAGAGGCAGGAGGATGCTTAAGAGATAAGTAAAGTACATGGGGGCTGGAGAGATGGCTCAGAGGTTAAGAGCACTGACTGCTCTTCCAGAGGTCCTGAGTTCAATTCTCAGCAACCACATGGTGGCTCACAATCATCTGTAATGGGATCTGATGACCTCTTCCGGTGTGTCTGAAGACAGCTATAGTGTACTCATATACATAAAATGGCTAAATAATTCTTAAAAATCTGGGGAGAAGCCCCAGGGCAGGGGAGAGGAAAGTTATTCCCCTCTACACCCCTGCACTGCTGCAAGCCTGTCGGGGGGCAGCTTTGGAAAAGTGTGACAGAGCCTCAAAAGGTAGACAAAGGGTATCCAGATCACCCAGCAATTTACCTCCCAGGTATTCCCATAGAGAACTGACAGCAAACTGACAGCCGTGTGCACACAAACATTTGTATTTGAACTTTCTCATAGCAGGCCAAAGTGGAGGCAGTCTGCATGCCTATCAACTTTTAAACATATGCAGGACAGACAGCTCTAAACAATCAAGTCAAAGAATGATGTACAGATGCAAGTATCAACATGGATAAGCCTTGCCAACATTGTCATTTTAAAAAACATCTTAAGTGAAAGAAGCTGGGTGTGGTGGTGCACAAGATCCACGAGACCCCAGCTCTTGGGAGCCCGGGGCTATACAGGAAGCTTCCAACTCAAAAACCAACCAAGCAAAGCAAAGTAAAATAAAAACAAATGAAAGATGGCAGATACCAAGCTGACGGGTGGCAACAATGTTTACTTTTCTAACTCCGCTAGCATCTTCCAGCACCTAGCCAGTAAGTGCAGTTTCCAGGTCCGTATCCACCCGATGACTCAAGTACCCTGTGTCTTCAACAATAGGCTCTTCCTGTGAGTTCTGGGGGCCAACCAAGAGTAATGGCAGTAGCTATAGTACCTGGGATCTATGGGGTCTATGAGATCTCATTGGCCAACAACTTAAAAAGAGGAGACCCGTTTCTGGTACTAGGGTTCTGACTTACTAGCATATGGTATCTACTTGGTGTTTTGTCCTGTTTTATAGAGTAGTTCCTTATATTCAATCTCTCTCTCTCTCTCTCTATATATATATCTCATATATATATCATGTATATATGTGTATATACATATACATACACACATATATGTATATATATGTATATATATGTGTATATGTGTGTATACATATACAGATATGTATATATATTCAAACTCATATGTGTATATATGTACATGCATGTATGTATACATACACACACATACACACACACACACACACACACAAACACACACACACACGGAAGCCTTACCTTAGCAGGTTTCCATAGGGGTTTTTCTTTTTTCTTTCTTTCTTTTTTTTTTTTTTGGTTTTTTGAGACAGGGTTTCTCTGTGTAGCCCTGGCTGTCCTGGAACTCACTCTGTAGACCAGGCTGGCCTTGAACTCAGAAATCTGCCTGCCTCTGCCTCCCAAGTGCTGGATTAAAGGCGTGCGCCACCACTGCCCGGCTCCATAGGGGTTTTTCAAGGGCCTTCAGTGTTATCTATTCCTCTTCTACCCTGCCCTCCCATCCTCCCCCAACTAGATCCTTCCTGTTCTATTTTTTCTCTTCTCCATTAAAACACGATATTTCCCCTGCTTTGACTCTTCTCTCCCGTTCCTATGATAGTCCTAGTTTTAGCTTTCGGAGGAACTTCTACACTGTCTTCCCTAAGGTCTGTACTAATGCGGCTTGTGGAAGCTTCCCTTTCTTCCTGCATCCTTCTACGCTTGTTGGTTTTCATCTGTGGTTTGAGGCCACCCCTGTCTTTCCTTCTTCTTCTTCTTTTTCAGTTACGCAGCCATGGCTGTCCTGGAACTCTCTATGTAGAGCAGGCTGGCCTCAAACTCACAGAGCTCCGCCTCTGCTTCTCAAGAACAGAGATTAAAGGCGTGTGCAACCATGCCTGGTATCCTTTTTAAAATGTATGTATAATGTGTATGTGCTTGTGAGTTCATGTGCATCCCAGTGGGGCCATGCATCTGTGGAGGTCTGAGGACAATCTTGGGTGCCTGTTCTTGCTTTCCATCCTGAGACAGGATTGCTGTCACCATGGTACAAGCTGGGTTGGCTCTTGAGCTTTTAGGGACTTTTCTGCTCCTGATTCTCATCTCGAGGTAGGATTACAGATGTTCACTTCCACATCTGGCTTTACCTAGGTTCTAGGAATCCAAACTCTGGTCCTCTTCCTTCTACAAGGAGTACTCTCTGACTCACTTCACCAGCCCCCACTTTTTTTTTTTGGAGGTGGGAAAGAGCTCATTGTGTGGACACCCATGACAAGTTCTGTTAGCTTGGGCTGACTGTTGCCTGGACATGCGGTGGGGGATAGGGGGAGGATTTGGGACTGGGCAGGGGTCAGAGAGGGGAAGGCTTCAGGTAGACTGTCCTTCCTGCTTTTGTCTCCAGGCACTCTTCCATGAACCCTGAGTGAGGAGGGCTCCCTGGCAAGAAAGACTTTGGCTAACTACCTGCCTCCTTCTCTGGTCCTTGACCAGCTGGGTCACAGCCTGGGGCTGGGCAGGCTGAAAGCGCTAATGAGCATTTGCCATAAGCTGGGTTGTCCTGATGAAACGGGTTAGTTCTGAGGCTGGCCTGATTACAGGGAGCCGGGCTTTCCCATCCCCAGGGCCAGGGAGCCTCCAAGCAACCCTTGAGATCCAGCTGTTCCGTAGCAGCTGCAGAAACAGGTGGGCCTAAAGAATTTGGGAAGCAGCTGCCCAAATGGTCTTGGGGATCTGGGACCTTGGTGGATCCGATTTGTGGTGAAGCCAGTGAGAGTTGCCTATCTCATTTCACAGTCTAGAACTGTTCCTTCTGTCTTTGCTTCTTTCTTGGGCTCTCTCTCTCTCTCTCTCTCCTATTTATATTATGTACATGTATGGAGTCCAGAGAACAACTTCTGGGAGTCAGTTCTTTCCTTCCACCATGTGGGTCCCAGAGATCAAACTCAGGTTGTTGACCTGGTGGCCAGCACCTTTACCTGATGAGCCATTTTGCTGATCCACAAACTGGACACTTCAGTCCAGACAGGGGCAGAGAGCTGCCCAGGGTTACGCTAACAGGGTCCTTTAGTAATGCTGGGATAAGAACTCAAGCCTACGCTGTTTGTTTCTCACTCCTGGCTTAGGTCCAGTGCATGAACTATGAGCAGGAAGGTACTCTGTGCCTCCTCTCTGGGTCTGTGGGACCTGGGTTCTCCTTCTGCTGGGCCCCTAAGCTGAGGGCTGGTGCTGCTCCTGGCTAGCAGCAGCCTAAGAGGCACCATCCTCTCCAGACCCCGGTTTCTGCAGTGAGGTCCTACTGAAAGCTTAGATCTAAGTCTCGGGACTCAGGAAGATGCTGGACAGGGCAGAATGAGATGAATGTGTGGGAAGGAGACAGAAGCCACTGCTCCCAGAGCTCTGGACACCTGCATTTGCCTTGGCTCCCTCCAGGAAACACTGGGGTTTCAGACACCCACACTTCTGCTCATCAGGAGACGCCGCTTGGCCAAGCTGTAGATGATAGAGTTCCCAGTCCCCCATGGCTGCCCTGGGGCTGGTGACTGCCCTTCCTCAACCCAGTATATCCCCTTTACCCAAGGAATGGGACTGGCTTCATAGAGACTAGACTTCATGGGAAATAGGAGCAGGCTTAACTGTGGGTGCAGATAATCCTAGGCATTGACCTGACTTCCTGTGTGATCTTACCTCTACTGGCTAAGTGCTGGGACTGTAGCTCTGCTCCACAAAGCCTGGATTTCTAATTTAATTTAATTTTTGACAAAGTATGGTCATGTAGCCCAGTCTTCTGGTAAGTTAAAAATGAAAAAATACCGAAACAGAATAGTCACAATTGCTTAATAAATTAACATTTCAAGTACATGTACACACACACACACACACACACACACACACAGAGAGAGAGAGAGAGAGAGAGAGAGAGAGAGAGAGAGAGACAGAAGCAAACAGTGAAATGGAGAGACTCACAAGATTATTATAGAAATCATTTAAAACAGTAGGTCCGTAGCTGTGTCGTCAAGCCTGAAAATAGGAACAAGTTGAAAATCGCCTCTAATGGATTCTGTTCTTTTGTTGTGCATGGTTCTCTTGGAGCAGGCACTTAGCTCTTGTCGTGTATACATTTTTTAGAAAGGTTTGTTTATTTTTCTGGGGTGGGGAGCATGTCACAGGGTCTATGTGGAAGTCAGAGGGTAAGTTGCAGGAGTCAGTGCTCACCTGTAGGTCCTGGGGATCAAACCTCAGTCATGAAACTTGACAGCAAGTGCCTTTCTCTGCCAAACCATCTCACCAGCCCCCCGAATGTACATTCTATCATAAAAAGCCTTTCAAGCAGCCAGAAGGGTTAAGAGAATTGTACAGACTGTCTGGGCATGGTGGTACATAGTCAGCACTTGGTAGACCGAGGCGGAAAGGCCAAGAGTTCAAAGCTAGTGTTGGCTATGTAACAACTTCCAGGCTGGGATAGGCAACACAGTGAGACTCTATCTAAAAAACCCAACAGCTATGATAAACATAGAACAAAAAGAAAGAAATCTACACACATACTATCTGGAGCCCACAAGGCACAGCATAGGACTTTGCTCTATAGTATTTTCCTTCATCTCCCTAACCATTCTTCTACCCATCCACCTTCTGCCGATCCCTTCCTCCCTATCCATGCAACGAACATGAAGACTGAGTCCAATAACATTTAATTTCGTTCTCTCTCCCACACACTAATTATCTTGCTACATGCACGCACGTACCAACACCCCACAACCACATGTAAAACCCAATGTATACATACTACATATGATTTATTAACACACCAAATCCACATGTGCATTCTTCACAGCCACACACATCCTTACAGCAAACATCACGCTGCCCTGTGCACCTCAGCACACCTGCATTCAGAGCAGACTCCTGAGGTCTCTGAGGGAAACGTCTGCAGAGCCTGGTCGATCTTCACGCCTGGCAGCACTCCACGGTTGGCTCATCTCTTCCACCTTCATCCGTCTTCATCTCAGTTGCTTCCCACACAGGAAATCAGAGCCCCCTGGAATGGAGAACAAAGCCCACCAGGTCATTCTCTCTCTGCCAACAACGACTGACATCATGGCTGCTGCTTCCTCCTCAGCATCCAGACACACCCTGCCATCTGTGACTGTTGGTTGGAAGAAGGTCCCAAGGTGATCCAGAGGTGTGTATGCTGGACATTTGCACTTGCATCGGTGCATGCATGACGCCACATGCGTATGCCTGCACACGTGCTCAACATGCATTGTGGATACACATCTGGCTGTCTCCACACATCCAGATGTATTTTCAGGTTGTCATTTCCAGGTACTGAGTCTATCTGCCCGTCCTTCCTTCCTTCCCTCCTTCCCTTCTCTCCACCCTCTCTTCTTCCTCCTTTCCTTCCTCCTTCCTCATCTTTCCATTTTCTTTTTCTCCTTCCTCTGTCTTCTCTTCTTTCTTCTCTTTGTCTCTCTCTCTCTATTCTTTCTCTTCTCTTCCCCCACTCACTTTCCTTTTCTCCCTCTCTCCCTGCTTCCCTCCCTCCCTCCCTCCTTCCCTCTTACTTTTTGGTCTTTTCTGAGACATGGTCTCACTGTGTAAATCAGCTTGGCCTCAAATTCATGACAATCCTCCAGCCTTACATCCCAAGTACTGGGATTATAGGCAGGAGATATCATGTTCACGAGTCTACCTCAGAGACCTTGGTCATATAACTGGCATGTGATGTCCAGATGTGGCTCTCTGACCATGTGTTCTCAGCCCAACATCTGGCAGTTGGGTTTAAATGCTCCGTCTCTGATGTCCCATCCTCTGGAAGGACCTGGGCTTCATCCTAGCTCTGCTCATGACCACTGGGTACATCCCACCTTTGGTACATCTTACAGGAGATGTTTTTTGCCATGTGCCAGCAGTGCTAGGCACTTGTGAAATGGTTACTGCCCATGTTGGGATTGTTGCTTCAGCTCCCATGTACCTCTGAGAGGAAGGACAGTTCTGCCTGGGAGTTTGAATGGTAAGAGCAAGATAGATAGTGATTATGCCTCCTCCCAGGTGTGCCCCCAATCCCAGGCCCTCATTACCCTACATGCATATTCATGAGGGATGGCCTCATAGCTACTCTGTAAATGGGTCAAAAGCAGGAAGTAGAGGCCAGTGCAGAGATCTGAGGCCCAGGGGACAGAGCCTCAAAGCAGGAGCACAGCTGAGTCCTCATGGACGGGAGGATGGTGAGCGGATTGGGTACCAGTGAACTGTGGGAAGTTAGGGGGCACTGAGGGCTGGGGGAGATTTAGTTCCTATATTTCATATTTGGAAAGTAAAGACTAGGAATAGTAGATCAGAGAACCCCTGGGCAAATGGCACGGGGAAGGCAAGGCTTGCTTCCTATGCGGACTAGGGAGTTGAGCATGAACCACACAGGGGATGGACCAAATGACCCTGGCAAAATTTTCTCAGTGGATCTGGTTTCTGTACCATTAAGTGGAAGAGCTGAATCGAGCATACTAGCACTCCTGTGAGAATTGGAGAGGCTAGGTGACTTGTCATGGTCACACAGCTGCTAACTGTGATCTTGTCTTTGGAGGTGTGAGAGACAGAGTTATTCTAGTCTCATACAGGACCGAGAGAAAGGTTGATGGGCTGGGGCTGCCAAGCAACCAAGCTTTTGAACACTTCCTGTTTGTTTGTTTGTTTGCTTGCTTTGAGACAAGGTTTCTCTGTGTAGCCTTGGCTGTCTTGGAACTCATTCTGTAGACCAGGCTGCTGGCCTCTAACTCAGAAATCCACCAGCCTCTGCTTCCTAAGTGTTGGGATCAAACCACCTCCTGGCTTGATTCACTACTACTTCTTCTTCTTCTTCTTCTTCTTCTTCTTCTTCTTCTTCTTCTTCT
>JADRCH010000213.1:353652-407221 GCA_019843965.1 Rhynchomys soricoides | reverse complement strand
TTCTTCTTCTTCTTCTTCTTCTTCTTCTTCTTCTTCTTCTTCTTCTTTTTGGAGACAGAGTTTCTCTGTGTAGTCCTGGCTGTCCTGGAACTCACTCTGTAGACCAGGCTGGCCTCGAATTGATCCACTTCTTAATATCATGTCCTCAAAAGCCCCTGAGATAACCAGAGCAAAATCATTGTTTCCATTTTACAGATGAGAAGTGTGAGGCTGAAGGAAGAGGAGGCACCTGAACAGGACTACACAGTGAGTAGTCTGCACAGGGCTGGTCTCTCCCTACCGGGTGATGAGGAGGATTCCAAAACCTAGCTGGCCTCGATCTCAGGCAGGGGTAAAGTCAGGACCATGACAGCACAGTATTCTGTTGGGAAAATTTCCAGCCTAAAACTGAGGGGCTCTTTCTGTGCAGCAGCTATGCTAATGCTCTCTGTTCTCAGAAAGCACCTGCTCAACTGGCTTTGGTGGTGCAGGCCTTTAATTCCAGCACTTGGGAGGCAGAGGCAGGCAGATCTGAGTTTGAGGCCAGCCTGGTCTACAAAGCAAGTTAGTTCTAGGCTAGCCATGGCTACACAGAGATACCCTGCCAAAATCACCTCAAAAAGCAACTACTTCTTAGCCCATGTTCTCAAATGCTCATACCTGCTTTCTAGAGATAACCAGGCCTACTTCAGGGAACAGGACGGAGGTGTCCTCAAGATGGCATAGGCTCTGGGAGGCTGGGCCAGTATAAGGGCTCCAGGTGTCACCCCTCTGTGTCTCTGTGCTGGGTCATGGAAAGGAGGAGCTGTTGGTGGAAGATCCAGGTGATGGGGGAGGGGTGCCAAGGGAGCAGACCCTGGCATGGGCACCCTCAGAAGGTGGGTAGCACTTCAGGCTTAGAGGACAGGCATGTGTGGAAGGTGATGGTGTGGGGCCAATGGGTCAGGATGTTGTCACAGTGGAATGAGGAAGCAGCTCACTTATCCATTCAGCAAGCATCCTACCTTGCTGTGCATCCTCCTTATGCATTGCTCTCTGGAGAGAGTACAGCCAGAGATGAATTGGGGTGTGTGTGTGTGTGTGTGTGTGTGTGTGTGTGTGTGTGACATTGTTTTCAATCTCTTCTACTTTCCAAGAGAGGTATAAATAGCTAAGGACAGGCTTTGGGGATCTGAGGTCAAGACCACCCTTGATGACCTCCTAGCTCAACCCCATCTGAGCTGTGTGGATCTGAGCAACCATAGCAGCAATTTCTGCAACCACAACCAGCATTTGGCCAGTGCTAAGGTTACCAATAACATGAACCTCCATTTCTTCATGTGTGAACTGGGGCAGGGAATGAATCTTTCTCAGGACAGACATGGACTCAAATGGTGCCATGAAAGAGCATGGCTCTTGCTTGCACTCTGCTAAGGTGAATTCTATGTCTACTGTTCTAGATGCGCCAGGGAAGGGGGCTGAGGTTCATTTCCAGTCAGGCTGGGTCGTGGGCTGGTGGTCATGGTTCTCTTCATCTAGAAGATGTGAGATGTGAGCAAAGCTTTGAAGGTACCACAGGTGGACAAGAAGGACTTTCAGGAGGAAGGCACCAGGTGGGCTGATGTGTGGAGGAGGGAAAGTTCAGGCTATTTGCAGAACAGCCCTGGCACAATTACCAGCTCAGCCAGGTACTGTATGAATCATCCCGGAAAGCAGTTAGGCCGGATCTTTGGCCCCTGGGGCCAGCCAAACCGATGGACTTCCTTCCTTAACATTATCTGGTCTAGAGTTGATGGGGGAGAAGGCTGGGGTGAACTACCATAATTACAGAACTCTGATGCTGTGTCTCACACCTGACCCTGGGGATGACCTGCCAGGATGCCCTCTCCCACCCAGTGACCTCCTTAGCTAGGAGGTCATGGTTGAACACGGATAAGGAGGGAGGAATGCTAAGCAGTGTGTGTGTGTGTGTGTGTGTGTATGTGTATCTGTCTGTCTGTCTATCTCTGTGTGTGTCTCTCTCTCTCATGTGTGTGTGTGTCTGTGTGTGTGTTTGTGTATCTATGTGTGTGTGTCTGTGTGGTCCAGTACAGGACCAGTAGTTTGAAGACTAGGTGGATGGAGAGGAGGGGGTCTGAACAAGTACGAAGCTGGAACCTTAACGGGGATGGGAATGACTCGGGCATTTGCTGTGTGTTCTAACAGCCCCATGAGGTAAGCACCTTTGGTTTCAATAGGGAAAACTGAGACTCAGAGAAGCAAAGTGGTCTCCCTAGTCCTCCTTCTGTCTGTCCATCTCTCCTTTCCTTCCTCCCTCCATCTCTTCTTTCCTTCCGCAGGATCTCACGTAGCACAGGCTGACCTAGATCTGGCTATGCAGCCAAGGATGATTTTGAATTTGCAATTCCTGCCTCCTGAGTTCTGGGTTACAGGCATAAGCCACCATGCCCAGTCTTATGTGGATCAAACCCAGGGCTTCATTCATGCTCTGTAAACACTCTACCTACTCAGCTACATTACCATCCCCCCTTATCTAGTAATTTATCATTCAGCACCCATAGATTAAGCTGAGGTTTTTCGTCAAGATCCAAGGGCATCAGGGAAGACCACCTCTTACGTCCTCTAACAGTGACAGTATTTGTGGTCGTCACACAATGGCCCTGGTGAAGTTCAAATCCAGATGCATTTCCAAATCCTCGCTTTGGTTCAGCATACAGTCCTAACTCAGAGTTGGGTTGGGCTGTGCCCCGTCGTTGCTGGACTTTTCCCCATCTCAACCTCTTTAGGTAAAAGTCAGGCGCCCGCACCTGTCCCAGGTGAGTCGTAGGAGGCCCCGAGTGTCGCCGGAAAGTGACGAGCGGCTTCGGCAGGTGGGGCGGGGCTGGGGCGGGGCTGGGCTTGGGGTGGGGCCAGCCAAGAGCCTGGAGTCCCACCGGATCCGGGATCCGAGGCCGGTGGTACGAGCCCCGCGCCCCGCACCGCCATGGGGGCCTGTCTGGGGGCCTGCTCTCTGCTCAGCTGCGTGAGTGCCACCCTGTCCCTGCCGCGGCCCCGCTCACTTTTTCTCTACCTTCTTCCACCAAGTACTTTCTTCTTTCTGCTTCCTCCAAACTTGCCTTTCTAGGGCCCCACCAGCGCCCTTCTTATCCTCATCTCGCAGTCGCTCCGCTTTGGCCACGGTGCGCCGGACAGCTGGTGTCGCGGCTCGGGTGACCGCGGGGGAGGGGTGGGGTGCGGCCCGGCGCCTAGGGCGCCGCCGCTCCGGGAACCGGGACAGTGAGGCCGGCAGCGGGTGCGGGGAACCCCGCGTCTATTGCGAGCTCCCCAGTTCCCCCCGGGTGCGTTGCGCGTCTCTCTCCAGGGCGCGGGACTCTTTGTGTAACTGGCAGGGTCCCGACCCCGCTGTGCCTATGTTTCTATCTTGCTGGCAGAGCGTCCGTCATTCTGTCTGCCCCTGTCGCCTGGTTCAGTCTGTTCTTTTGTGTTTGTCCCGTTCACATCTCTAGGGTTCGGGCTCCGTCTGTCTGAGCGTCATAACCCGCTCCGTCTGCATCCTCTCTAGGCGCGCAGTCTGGCCCGCTCATTCTAGGACACTCCCCGGGCAAGCGCTGGACCCTTTCCTTTCAGCTCGAGCTGGAAAGGGGATGGGGGTTGGGTGGGAAGGATGGGAAGGAGCCCCCCTCTCCCACACCGTTCTTGAGCGAGGTTCATGTCGGTTGTCACTGACTACCTGTGCCAAACTTTGAATTTGGGAAAACCAAGAAATCGAGGGAGGCTATATGTGCCCACCTGGTCGCTAGTGTTGGAGACCAGGCCCGTGGCCATCTCTGTTTTGGGACAGCAACCAGCATAGAGGAGGGGATTCAGCCATACCGGGCCGGGAGGCCCCTACTTTCCTTTTCCCAGCCCCCTTTCCTCTCCTTCCTCCCCTCATTAAATCTGAGACTCTTTCAGACAGCTCCCTCCCCTTCTGGCCCCACACAAAGAGGGGCGGAGAGGGGATCCAGCGGCTGGCTGCTGAAGGAAGGTTTAGGACTTGCATCCTTTGTCCCTGATTTGTGTGCGTGTTAGGAGCGGGTACCCAGGCGAGAGCTGGGCATCTAGAGGTTTTCTTTGTAGCCATTTTCTGAGAGTGAGCTCAGTCTGGGGAGGCAGTGGAGTGGGTCCCTGGACACAGCTCTTCTCCTCTCTTGGGCCTCTCTTCCCACTGAAGTGTGTGTGTGTGTGTGTGTGTGTGTGTGTGTGTGTGTGTGTGTGTGTGTTGCCCTAGCCTGAACAGAAGATCAGAGTAAGGCTATTGCTTGCTGATGCCCATACCCCTTCCTGGGATGGGTTTGCTTCCTGGTTAGGTTCCCATTCACAGATCACAAGATTCCCATCTGGTCTTGCCTGGTTGGTCCTACTGGGAGAGGGGTTGTGAGGGCAGTTGGGCCAATCTTTAGATCTCAGTCTCTCCGTGCATGAGCTGGAGGCCGCCGCAGCACCTCCCTTGGTATACTCTTGGCGATATGTACAGATAAGAGGTGGAACTGCCACCCAGCTCCTGTGCACAGTGAGTGGGCATCGTGGGAGCTGTTGTCACCCTGGAGGAAATGTAGGTGGAGTATTCCATCTGGAGAACATAGCCAGGAACTGCTCTGAGTCACCCAGTCTGCTGTCTACAGAGCTGAGGCCAGCCAGGCTTGCTCAGACCCTCAGTTTACCAGGAGTTAGCTCTCAGGTTGCACAGTGAAAGCACAAGGGAGCCAGGCAGTGGTGGCGCACGCCTTTAATCCCAGCACTCAGGAGGCAGAGGCAGGAGGATTTCTGAGTTCGAGGCCAGCCTGGTCTACAGAGTGAGTTCCAGGACAGCCAGGGCTACACGGAGAAACCTTGTCTTGAAAAACCGAAAGAAAGACAGCAAGCAAGAAAGAAAGCAAGCACAAGGGAATTCAGTCAGGTTTAAAATCTGAAGCCAGAGAGCTGAGAGATGGCTCAGCAGTTAAGAGCACGGGCTGCTGGTCCAGAGACCCCAGGTTGTATTCCCAGCACCCACATGGCAACTCCCAACCATCTGTAACTCCACTTCCAAGGTAACTCCACTTCCAAGGTATATGATGAACTCTCTGATCCCCTTGGGCACTGCGCATACATTTGCATACACATAAAAAAAATCTAAAATAAGTTTGAAGAGTCTGAAGCCAGATGTAGTGATCCACATCTGCTATCCCAGTATTCAGAATGTGAGACAGCCTATAATCAGCACTCGGGAAGCAGAGGCAGGAGGATTTCTGAGTTCAAGGCCAGCCTGGTCTACAGAGTGAGTTCCAGGACAGCCAGGGCTATACAGAGAAAGCCTCCTCCCCCCCCCCCCCCCGCCAACCCCCCCCCAAAAAACCAGAATGTGAGACAGAAGTTCAAGATCGGCTTCCACTATGTAGTGAATTTCAAGCAAGCCTGAGATATAAATTCCCTGTCTCGGAAAAAAAAAAAAAAATCTCACTCTTGGTCTAAGAGTCTGATCTTAGACCACATTCTGGGAGAGAATCAGAAGCTACTTAGTGCCTAACATCTGTAAAGGACCTGCCCCTGGCTTTGTTTCCTCTGGCATTGCTATCCTGTTTTAGAGGTGACCATGCCAACAGCGGCCACTGCTCACTCTATCCTTACTATAGGTCGGTACCCAGAAATTGAGCTAAGTTGTGACTCAGGCCCAGCATTGCAAGAAGGGTATTTTTTATTTATTTATAGATATCTACTTTCCTTGCTGCAACAAAATACCCAACGAAAGCAACTCAAGGAGGGGAGGGTTTGTCTTGGCTCACAGTTGGAGGGTTCTGTCTATTAAGGCAGAGCAGACAGGAGCTTGTGGCCACTGGTCACATGACCCTGACGGTCAGGAAGTGGAGGGAGATAGATGCTTGTGCTCAGCTCTCCTTCTTCTCTTCCTTCAGCCGGGGACTCTAGCCCATGGAATGTTGTCATCCACCATTTACATAGGTCAACCCACTTTGGTTAACTAATCCAGCTACCCCCCTTATAGACATGCCTGGAGGTTTGTCTCTCGGATTGTTCTATATCCTGTCAAACTGACAAGCAACAGTAACTGTCTCTCTGTATATGTGTCCTTTTGATTAATCTTCACAGACCTCCCCAGTGATGATTGATATTATTTCCTTTTCTGGCTGGGTTTGTGGCATAGTTGGTAGAGTATTTGCCTAGTATGGATGAAACCCTGGGTTCTATCCCCAGTGTGGCATAAACTAGGCATGGTGGTACCTACCTATAATCTTAGCACTTGGGAAATGGTGACAGGATCCTGTCAGGTGGTGGTGATGTACACCTTTAATCCCAGCACTTGGGAGGTAGATGCCGGTGGATCCCTGACTTTGAGGCTAGCCTGGTTTACCAAGTGAGTTCTAGGACAGTGAGAGCTTACACAGAAAAACTCTGTCTCGAAAAACCAAAAAATAAAAGTTAAAATTTAAAAGGAGTAAAAAGAAGGATCCAAAATTTTTGATCATCCTTAGCTTGAGTCCTATTCCCAGAAATTGTCTCCAAAAACCCACCTCCATTTTGCTGGTGGTGAAGCTGGATCAGCTAGATTCAATGATTTCCTCACAGCAAAACAGTATTAGGTGGTACAGCAGGACTCTCCTTAATGCCAGCAGCAGCCAGAAAAGTGTCAGATGTCCTCTCTACCCTTTCCTTTGGGGGCGGGTCTTTCCTTTATCCTGGGGCTCATGCTTTCTTGGCTAGGTTGGAAGCCAGCAAGCTCCAGCTATCCTCCTGTCTCCACTCTGCCCAGAAGCTTGGTTACAGGTGTACATGAGGCCCATGATTTATTACATGGGTTCTAGGATCGGAACTCTGGTCCTCCTGATGGCAGCAAGCACTCTTTTTTTTTTTTTTAAGATTTATTTACTTATTTTATGTATGTGAATACACTGTCGATCTCTTCAGACACACCAGAAGAGGGCATCGGATCCCATTCCAGATGGTTGTGAGCCATCATGTGGTTGCTGGGAATTGAACTCAGGACCTCTGGAAGAGCAGTTAGTGCTCTTACCCACTGAGCCATCTCTCCAGCCCCCGGCAGCAAGCGCTCTTAACCAATGAGCTGTTCTCTGAACCCAGGAGAAGTTCTGATGGAAAGATGGGAAGACCCCAGGTGTTTCTGGATGCCTGGGTTGATGGGAGATTTTTGTGTTCTCCTGGCTGTGACCCAGATATCCACTTCCACCTGGCATTTGCACTGGACAGATGAGTCCTGTCTTAGATGAGGAGATAGGCTGGGCTCACAGAGAGTGAGCCACACAGCCTGGACAGCCCTCAGACTTTTAGTGAGGGTTGTGCATTTGAGAGACTGTGCAAGGCATGGGCTCAAACCCTGGCTTGGCATATTCCCATCTGCCCCTTGTGGGCAGCACATAATCCTCCCCATGTCCATTGGAGGAACAATGGGACCCACCCCTCACCAGTGTAGGAATTATACAAGACTGGGAGGGGTGCAGGGACGAATTTTGCATTAAGCTAGCGTGTAGCAACCAAGCCATAAACACCACACGGTGGTAAATTGCTGAGGACTGCCAGTGAGGAAGTGAAATACTAGAGACACTGTGAAACTCAGGCCAAACTAGTGTCCTGCCCAAGAGCCCATTTCAGAGTAAAAACACTGAGTCCAGGGATAGAGAGAGAAAGAGAGCTTTTCTTAGGTCAAAGCTGAAAAAGTTGGCGCCAAGCTGTCCCAGGAACCTCTCTGGAGATGTGTGGGACCCTCCAGCTGCTTTTCCCTCTGCAGTCGGAGGCTGGGGTGGCTCAGTTAGTGGAAGTGTGGTTTACGGAGGCTGCAGGGTGAACCCCTGTGCCAGGATTTTGGTTTGTGAATGGTGATAGAATCCTTATCATATACCATGTTATACAGTATAACAAGGTCTTTAAGGACCTTGTCATTTATCTTTGCAGAGGTCCTAGTTAAATGACCCAGCTCAGGCAAGTGGCACCGTCAGAGTGAATGTTGTCAGTTCTGGCACCTGGTGATAACTGCCACTGCTATCCTGTCTCCTGATGTCAGTTCTCTCTTCTGGGTGACTCAGAGCAGCCAGTGACTCTTCGCACCCTGCTCTGCCATCTGCCTCCTCATTCTGGGACCACAGTTCTGCCGTGAAGCATAAATCTGCTGTCACTCTCCTTAGCAGTGAGTTCCCGTTGCCTTTGACAGGAAACCCAAACTCCCTGGCATAAGCTTTGAGGACAGAGGCTACCGCCCAGTACCACTCCAGCCACCCTGGAAGTCCTGAAGATACAACGCTGTTTGTGGTTGATGCTTCTACTGTCTTGTCCTTCCCTCCCCTCCCTCTTCTTGCTATCCCTGCTTCTTCTTGGTACTTTGTTTTCTTGAGACAGGGTCTCACGTAGCTCAGGTTGCTCTTGAACTCATGTAGTTGAGGACGGCCTTGAACTCGTGATCCTCCTGCTTCTGATTCACAACTTCTGGGAGTACTCACATGGACTATCACCTCCAGCTTTGTCAGTTTGTGTTGCTGGGTATTGAACTCAAGAGCATCATGCACAAGTGCCCAGTGCCTCTGAGCTATAGTCTTGATTCCCACCTGGGGCAACCAGATTCAGGGAGATGAAACAGCTTGCTTACCCCACCTTTCCCTTCCTTCCCCCCCCCCCTTCTCTTTTCTCCTCTCCCTTCCCCTCCCACTCCCCTCTCGCTTCTTTTTCTCTTCTCCCCACTCCCACTTAGGGTCTTATGTAGCCCAGGTTAGCCTCAGACTCACAATGTAGCTGAGGATGACCTTGAACATCTGGTCCTCCTGTCTCTTCCCCCTGAGGACAGGTGTGAACCACCTCACCCAGGATCTAAACCAAAGGTTTGTGCAGGTTAGGCACCAACTGAGCTACATCACAGGCCCCCAACTTTGTGTTATGGCAAAATACACATAAATTCTGCCCCTACAGGCATTATTTCCTTTGAGCCAGGACTCCGTATGTAACCCTGACTGACTTCAGGCAGAGGGGCTCAAGAGGCTTCTGCCTCTGCCTCCCTTGGCTTCATTTTAGCTGGTTTTCTTACAGTTCAAGAACACCGATTTGTTATACTGAAATGCTGGCAACACCAGCACTGTCTTCAGTCTTTTCACCTCCACAGACGGAGGCGTTGACTCTTCAGTCCCTTGTCCCCATGTCAGCTCACTGAAACTTCCTCTCAAGGAATTCAGCTGGGTTCTTTATACCATGCATGTCCTTTGTGCTTGGATTATGTCAACTGGAACCATGTCCTGCAGGCTGTAGCATGGGTCGGAATTTATTTATTTATTTTGTGACACATCTCACATTGGCCCAGGCTGGCCTTGAACTGTCTCTGCCTTTCAATTGCTTGGGTTTGCAGGCATGCATCACCACACCTAGCCTTTTCTTTTTAAGAGATTCATTGATATTCTAGTGGATATCTAGACCACCCAAGAACAGGGTTACTCAGCCACTAGGCAACGTGTGTGTATGTGTGTGAAAGTGTGTGTGTGTGTGTGTGTGTGTGTGTGTGTATGGGGAGGAGAGAGAGAGAGAGAGAATTGGTTTTAGTGTGGCTTTTAGTTCTTCTAGATATACAGCTAGGAGTTAAAGCCATTTTGTTTTAAACACAACTCAAAATCCCTAAGCTACCTCTTCTGCCTACCCAGTTCCCTACAAGTGTTTCTAGGGACAACCAGAAGGGAAGATGAATGGCTTAGGAATACCTGTACCCAACTGGCTCCAGAGCTGTGGGGCTTGTTGGGGGAAGGGCCAGTTGTCCACTGCCACCAGTGTGCAGGCACCAGAGGCTGGGCAACCACTTTTTGGGTTCACTGCAGAGAATTCCCTAGGGCTGGTCAGATTCCAAGAAGTCTTCTTGCTGCAGGGCCTAGTGATACATTTTATCTCAGTACTCAAGAGGCAGAGGCAGGCAGACCTCTGTGAGTAGAATCAGCTGTTCTACATATCAAGATCCAAACCAGCCAGGGCTACATAGTGATATCCTATCTCAAAAGGAAAGGAAAATGGCGGAGTCAGGAAGATGGAAGGTTAGGAGTTCAAGGCCATCCTCAGCTATGTAGCTGATCCTACCCTAACCCTGATCGACAGGACACTGTCTCAACAAACTAAGTTGTTTCTGCAGTGCTGGAGACTGAGCCAGGTCTTGTGCCAAGCCAGCACTTCTGGACTGTGTCTTCAGACATTAAATTATTTTTTACTTTAAAATAAGATCTCACTAAGTAACCCAGGCTAGCCTTGATCTCACTCTGTAGCCTAGGCTACTCGGAGCTTGCAACCTTTCTGCTCTAGCTGCTGCTGCTGCTGTTGCTGCTGCTTCTTCTTCTCCTTCTCCTCCTCCTCCTCCTCCTCCTCCTCCTCCTCCTCCTCCCCCTCCTCCTCCTCCTCCTCCTTCTTGTTTCTCTGTAGCCCTGGCTGTCCTGGAACTCACTCTGTAGACCAGGTTGGCCTTGAACTCAGAAATCTGCCTGTCTCTGCCTCCCAAGTGCTGGGATTAAAAGCATGTGCCACCACTGCCCGGCCTACCTTAGCTTCTTGAATAGCAGGTATGCACCCTACATGTGGCTAAAACCTTTATTATTTTTATGTTCGTGAAATCAGCAGATGATAATCTAACGCGCCACAGCACACATACATGTGCGAATGGACACACACACACACACCTACCTGCCTCTATAGTAGAGCAGCCCCGTTGTGGAAAACCATGATGTATGTGACAGACACCTGGTTGTCTGCCTCCTCCTGTTATTTCTTGCCATGGACAGTTTTGTAGTGCACTTCTGGTGTTCCTGTGAGCTTATATGTTCTCTCCCTCCTGCCCAGAGGCCAGTGTGTCTTTAGGTAGTAGTCCTAGTGGAAACTGGTCCAGATGGGGGGGGAGGGGGGGAGGACAGATCAAAGGGGTGGACTTGTGTGCTGAGGAGCACTGTGGTGAGCCTGTTTCTCTCTTAACCTGGGCCCTCTGGGTATGCCTAAGGCCCCAGACACACCGAGGTTTCAGGTATCAGGAGCCCCTGGAGGAGCATCTGGGTTTTGACCTCTATGAACCAGAGTGAACTGAAGCAGCATCTCACTGAAACCTGGTAGCATATCTGTTCCAAGTGTCACAAAGAAAGTGTACCAGCCCAGAGGTGGGGCCTAATGGAACCAGGAACCTGAGGTGGGAGGAGTTTGCTCCAGCCTTGCAGGGATTGTTTGCTTGGCTGTCAAGGTTAGAGATTAAACAGCACCCTCACCTGGGAGGGAGCCTTGAGCTGGGCAACATTGTGTAGGTGCAAAGCCTGGCCTCTGGCAGCACAGTCTCCTAGGCTGACTTCACAGACCTTGGTCATATGAAACTTGTTTGGGGTGGTGAAGGGGGTGAGCAGGCTGGCTTCAAATGAATTGTTTAGCTCATCTTAAACTAATGGTCCTCTTTCTCAGCTCTCAGGCTGAGAGTGCTGGGGATTATGGGAGTGCATGGCTGTGCCCTGTATCAGTTGGAAGCGTGCTGTATGTGGATGGAGTGCTTTTCTCCTCCGCCTTGCAGCTAACCCTTCTGATCACTTCTGTCTCCCAGCCTCTGTGCTGTGATGGCGTTGCCCTATGACCTCTGTTAAGCCTTTAACCTTTAACCTCATCATCCTCATGTGTAAGATGAGACATCTCTCAGGCTTACCCTAAAATAGCTATAGCTAGGAGGTGGGGCTTCAGGGAACAACTGGAAGGTGTGGCCAGAAGTTGCTGGAAGGGTGGAGCCTGTGACTGAACCATTTTTGTGCTGCATTCAGCATCCTTGTTGCACATGGCTTTGTGAGTGACAGAGAATTTTTCCAGGGAGGTTTCAGTCTGGGAGAAGAGGCTGATGGGAAGGCAGCAGCACTGTTGTGCCCCTGACTGGTCCAGAAAGTTCTTAGAGGAGCCAGAGCCTCAGAAGCTTCAGTCAGCCAAGCTGATCCAATGGACGAGGTTGCTTCTGCAGCTGGGGCCATGTACCCTCAGAGGATGTCCATTGTCCTGTGGATGAAAACCAGGGTCCCTTGGGCAGGCCGCATGTCTGGTCTCATCAGCAGGTCAGAGGGCACAATGTACTTTCTCCACATTCCTTCCCCAGATACCCTGGGCAGGAACGCTTTCCCCTCTGGGTCTGGCGTTGCCTCCTGACCCTTTAGGCCCTCACCTTACTTCACTTCCTTTAGGAGGCCTTCTAGGACTTGCCATTACCCAGTCAAAACCAGCCTGGTTTGCTCTGTCTCAGAAGTGGGCATCTCTGAGTAGCCCTAATAGTTTATTAAATGTGGATAACTTTTGGTGTAAGGACTTAAGGTCCACCCAAGACTGTTACTCTTGGTTCTTCAATGCCTGCATGAGGACCTGGACTGTCTGTGGCTGGCCAGGGAGGCTGTTTCCTCAAGGCTTGTGCTTGAAGGGACTGGCTTTCCAGAGGAGCAAGTCTCTTCTTCAGTGACTCAGTTATGGTATAGTCACTCAGTGGTTTCAGCCCAGGAAGGCTGCAGGTTCGACCGTGGATGATGGGATCCACGGTCCCTGGGTGATTACATCACCATCTGCTGTCCAGAATGGGGTCAGCCCCAGGCAAAACACAGTTGCAGAGAGGTCTCAATTCCAGATGTTTGAATGCCTGTCTTAACATGTATCTGGTTCTTTGCTGCATACTTCATGTTAATTAACACGTATTTTACGATTCTCTAATAGGTTCCCAGTATCGTGTCTGGGTCTGTCCCTGTGAACAAAACAGACAAAAAAAAAAAAAAAAAAAATCTATCCTTGTTACAAGGAAGATACAGGACAAACAAGATAAGCAAGATACAAAGAACATTAGAGTTGTAGAGAAGAATGATCTGGGGAAGAGAAAGGGCTCTCAAGGGGCTTTCATTCTGTCCATCTGTCAGTCTGTCTGTTTGTCTGACTGTCTGACAGGTCTCATGTCACTCAGGTAGGCCTCAAACTCACTATGTAGTTGAGGCTGGCCTTGAACTTTGATCCTCCTGCCACAAGGATTATAGGCATGAGCCACCACACCTGGCTAGGATTTCAGTTTTAACACCCAGGCCTGGAGAGATGGCTGAGTGGTTAAGAGCACTGGCTGCTCTTCTAGAGTTTCTGAGTTCAATTCCCAGTACCCCCATGGCAGCTCACAATCATTTGATCTAAGGGATCCAATCCAATCCAATGCCTTCTGATCTGCAGATGTATATGCAAACAAAACATCAATATACATAAAATTAATAAACATTAAAAACAAATAGGGATGGAGAGATGGCTCAGTGGTTAAGAGCACTGACTGCTCTTTCAGAGGTCCTGAGTTCAATTCCCAGCACCCACATGGTGGCTCACAACCATCTGTAATGGAATCCGATGCCCTCTTCTGGTGTGTCTGAAGAGAGCGACAGTGTAGTCATGCACAAAATAAATAAATACATCTTTAAAAAAAAACTTCCTTAAAAACGAACAAACAAGTGTTCACCTTGGCAGCACATATACTAAAATTGGAAAAACAAACAAACAAAAACAGTTTTAAACTCTCTGTTTCATTCTCACGACCAGCTGTAAAAGTGCCTACCGTTGTGACTCCCCCTCCCCTTTTTATGGAAGATGATCTGGGATCAGAGGTTGAGTGACAAATCACACAGGTCATTCATCAGTGACAGCTGCCCCTCTGGATTTCTTTTTAACCATTCCCTTCACCTAAGCATCTTCTGCTACCTAAGAGCTTTGTGGCCTCCTATGGAGTCCGTTTCAGTCCTTGGCTAGAAGATAAAATGGGGTCATCTCCCCAGCTCACCAGACTTGAAGATTTGAATGCGGCAGCTGTGGGTGCTGCGTGCTCACATGGGAAAGGGGACTAACAAGGCTTCCGTTCCTGTCTCCCCTAGGCATCCTGCCTCTGCGGCTCTGCACCCTGCATCCTATGCGGCTGTTGCCCCTCAACCCGCAATTCCACGGTGAGCCGCCTCCTATTCACCGGCTTCCTCTTCTTGGGGGTGCTGGTGTCCACCATCATGCTGAGCCCAGGAGTGGAGAGTCAGCTTTACAAGGTGAGTGTCTGGGAGGGGCTAGGGAGGCGCCCGGATCGCCCCGCCCCCCATGGGCAAGGTAAGGTGGTTGAAGTTCCAGGTATAGGTGAAGTTCCAGGTGTGCAGGTGGCAGGGGTGGGAGGACACCTGAACCTCCTATAGGGTAGATCTCCGCGGAGAGTTCATCACGACTGCCCTCTGCAGGCAGGTTCCGGGAGTGCGTCTCCCCGCGAACGCTGAGCCCAGGGTGGGAATCTTGTCTAGGCCAGGGCATAGGTGTGGATCCCTGCTGAGTCCGTAGGAAGGCCGACTCTCCCGGGGGTTCCGTAGGTCTCTTAGGGGTTCACAGGTCGCAGTATTATAGGGGGTGGACGATGGGGTGTGTGTGTGTGGAGGTAAATGTCACTTAGTCGGGAGCCGTGATGCGCTAGGGGCATGGGAGGCCTTTCTTAGTGTTCAGACCAACACGGGATGGGAAACAGGCCTTGGGGGGTGGAAGCAGGCTCAGACCTGATGGGAGACTGCAGGGTTCTGGTGGGTGGGACCCCTCAATCCTCCCTGTTGTCTCCACAGCTGCCCTGGGTGTGTGAAGACAGGGCCCAGCAGCCCGTGGTCCTGCAGGGCCCCCTGGACTGCGGCTCCCTGCTGGGTTTCCGCGCTGTCTATCGCATGTGCTTTGCCACAGCAGCATTTTTCTTCTTCTTCATGCTGCTAATGATCTGTGTCCGAAGTAGCCGGGACCCGCGAGCAGCCATCCAGAATGGGTGAGGGGCGACCACCTACACCCTGGCACACTCCCCTGGAAGTCTTTTCTCCCCTATGCCTGTCCCTAGAGATCTCTAGACCCCCACCCTCAGACTCATTAGAAGCCAGAGGTCAGCCGTGGCTGTTCCTAGGAGCCATCCAAACCTTTCGTTTTTTGAAATAGGGTCTCTGATTCTGCTAGCCTGGCAGCCAGCCTCCAGGGACAAGCATGTCTGGGTTTTTATGTGGTTAGTGGAAATCAAATGTTAGTTGTCATGCCTGTGACAGTCACTTCACCAACTGAGCTATCTCCCCAACCCCTACTCAAATCCATTTTTCAAATGAGGAAAAGGCTCAGAGAGGGTAGCAGTTTGCCTGAGCTCACACAGCAGTTTAGTAACCATCTCATTGCTTGGTTCTTCCCACTGGCCTGAGCTCCAGGCTTTTTCTCAGAATGGGAAAGAACCTATGTCTATCAGATCACCAGGAGGGCCCTTCACCTCTCCCAGGACCTGTTCCTTGGGGTGGAGTTTCTAGGCTGCCTCTGCTCTGGCTTTGTATGTCCCTGCCGCCCACTACTCAGCTCTCCTCTTCATTTCTCCTGCAGGTTTTGGTTTTTTAAATTCCTGATCCTTGTGGGTATCACCGTGGGTGCCTTCTACATCCCTGATGGCTCCTTTCCCAAGAGTAGGTGGCTTCGGGGACAGTGGAGGGGAGAGACAGCAAGGAGGGTGGTGGGGTGTGTGGTGGGGTGGGTGGCTCTCTGCCTTGGCATCTCACTGACTCCTGGTGGCAGCTGGTCCTTGACATTCCCTTCACTAGATAGTATCCTGATGCTTGGCTTTGACGCCTTAGGGTAACTCGGGGTGGGGGACCCTCTAGCTTGAACGCTACTCTGCCAAACTGTGAGAGGGGGACTCTACTTCTCTGGGTGTCCCCCACGAAGACTATGGTATGAGGGACTACTGAACGAGTCTGTGTGTTTGAGAGAGAATGTCTGACTGAAGCTAAGTTAGGAATCCTGGGGCCCTGCCATCCCCACAGCTGCTCCTGTGGCCCCCTGCCTCACAGCCCTCTCCCCACAGTCTGGTTCTACTTTGGTGTCGTGGGCTCCTTCCTCTTCATCCTCATCCAGCTGATCCTGTTCGTGGACTTTGCCCACTCCTGGAATCAGAGGTGGCTGTGTAAGGCAGAGGAGTGTGACTCTCCAGCCTGGTACGCAGGTCAGTGTCCTGCTGGCCTCCATCTGAGGGGCTGGGTGCCTCATGTATCAGGGTCTGGAGCTGAGGAAGTGTGTGTGTGTGTGTGTGTGTGTGTGTGTGTGTGTGTGTGTGTAGGAAGAGACTGTGGGAAGCTCCCTGAGGGGCCCTGAGAGGGTGTGGTCAGAAGCTTCTGTTGGACAGACTGCACACAGCAGGGAAATGGGCCAGGCTCTTTTGGTGGTGACTCAATCATACTTTAAGTGGTATCTGGTCATTGAAATCCTAGCAGCAGGTTGCCCTGCTGAATCTCTAGCACTTACTGTAAGTCTGAAAGAAAGGCTGGGTTAGCACTCATTGCTCTTCGACAATATGACGACCTGAGTTTATTTTCCCAGAACCCACACAAAAAGCACAGTGTGAGCTGGCTGGGTGGTGGTAATGCATGCTTTTAACCTCAGCACTTGGGAGAGGCAGGCCTCTGAGTTCCAGACTGACCTGTTCTATAGAGCATCTAGGACAGCCAGAGCTGTACAGAGAAAACCTGTCTCAAGGGGAAAAAAAAGGGGGAGAAGAAGGAAGGAGCCAAAGAAGTAAGTTGCTAGCTGGCTGCTCACAGGCTCATGCCTAATTAGCCATCTCGTACAGCCGAGGACCAGGATGGAGCTGCCCACAATGGGCTGGGCCTTCCTACATCAATTAATAAGCAAGGCAGTCACCTACAGACATCGGCCTTCCACAGGCCAATCTGATTTGGGGAGCTCTTCATTTGAGATCTCTCTCTCTCTCTCCCTTTCAGGACAGGGTTTCTCTGTGTAGCCCTGGCTGTCCTGGAACTCGCTCTGTAGAGCGGGCTGGCCTCGAACTCAGAAATCCAAATCCGTCTGCCTCTGCCTCCCAAGTGCTGGGATTAAAGGTGTGTGCCACCACTGCCCCGCTGAGACACCTTTCTCAAGTGGCTCTAGATTGTGCCAAGTTAACAGTTAAAGTTAACCATGACAGTGGCAATAGGGTGAAAGTGTTTGTCACGCAAACCTAGTGACCCGAGTTTGGTCCCCAGAACTTACATAAATGTGGGAGAAGAGAAACCTCAGAGAATCCACAAAGTCATCCTGACTTTCACATGTGTGCCATGGCCACACATCAACACACACACAGAGGATAATAGTAAGTAAAGAAGCTAGGTATGAGACTCATACCTGTAAGCCCAGCATTTGGGAGGTGAAGAAAGGAAGGTGAAGAGTTCAAGGCCAGCCCCTACTAAATAGTGAGTTGGAGGCTTAGACTGAGCTGCATGAAATATACCCCCTCTCAAAAAACACAATAAAGGTCCTGGTGTGGTGGTACATAGTTTAATTCCAACACTCTGGAGGCAGGTGGATGTCTGTGAGTTTGAGGCCAGCCTGGTCTACAGAGTGAGTTCCAGGACAGCCAGGGCTACACAGAGAAACCCTGTCTCAAACAACAGCAGCAGCAATCGCATGAACGAGACTATTTTAGAAAAGGGAATATTTTGAGTTTGACTAGGAGCCTGGGTTTATTGCTGGATTAGTCATTATTAGCTATTTTTCTAGATTATAAAATTTTAGCATATTCAAGCTACAAGGCTGTGGAACTTGTCTAACCCAAACTCAAACTTTAGGCAGAGATGAAATTCAGAATGGCTTATAAAAGCTAGGTCTTGCTGGGCAGTGGTGGCACACGCCTTTAATCCCAGCACTCAGGAGGCAGAGGCAGGCAGATTTCTGAGTTCGAGGCCAGCCTGGTCTACAGAGTGAGTTCCAGGACAGCCAGGGCTACACAGAGAAACCCTGTCTCAAAAAACCAAAAAAAAAAAAAAAAAAAAAAGCTAGGTCTCTCCTATTCTGTGTAGTCTTGAGGACTTTATCAGCTAATTATTTTAGATTATTTTATGTGGATGGGTGTTTGCCTGCATGTATGTCTGTGTGTGTGTGTCTGGTGTCTGTGAGGGTCAGCAGAGGATGTCATATCCCCTGGGACTGGAGTTATGGATGGTTTTGAGCCACCATGTGGGTGTCAGGAACTGAATCCTGTAAGGGCAAGGGGTGCTCTTGAATGCTGAACTGCAGCCATCTCTCCAGCCCTGCAAATTCCTTTGAATGATAGAGGAGCAATGATGTCTTCTACAGCCCTGTTTGTCTTTATTGTACTCAGAGTGACAGTCACCTCCTCATAGCATGCAAGTCACTGTGGGTTGGATTGGGACAGGAACTCACAAAAGCGCTGTGGGGAGCCACTCCTAGGCCTGTGGCTGGAGAGCAGCTCAGTCCCCTGGGGTGTCTGGTGTTCCTCCCTCTGCCTCCTGGATCTGAGCATTGCTCTGCACCCCTCTGCCCAGGCCTTTTCTTCTTCACCTTCCTCTTCTACCTGTTGTCCATCGCCGCTGTGGCGCTGATGTTTGTCTACTACACGGAGTCTGGTGCCTGCCATGAGGGCAAGGTCTTCATCAGCCTCAACCTCACCTTCTGTGTCTGTGTCTCCATCATTGCTGTCCTGCCCAAGGTCCAGGTGAGCCTGCCCTTTGGGCAAATCCCTTTGCAGATGTTCTGCCTGCATATATGTCTGCACTCCAGAAGAGGGCACCAGATCTAATTACTGATGGTTGTGAGTCACTTTGTGGTTGCTGGGAATTGAACTCAGGACCTCTGGAAGAGCAGTCAGTGCTCTCAACCTCTGAGCCATCTCTCCAGCCCTAGGAAAGTGCTTTAACCATGCTGTGCTTCTCTCCTTCCTCAAGTGGAAAATGCTCTTTGTGTTTGCTCTCAGGATGGAGGTCTGACTAGGCAGATATCAAGCTGACTCCAGCTGTTGCTATAGTAACTAATGTTGTGCCAGTCAAGAGAAATGATGTTCAGAGTTCAGAAGGAGGTATTGGGGAGTGGGGTGCAATTTCCTGACTTCCTATCCCAGACCCTCTGTGACAATGGACAGGGCTGGCAGAATGGTCCTTTCACAAGGACTTCTCAGTTTGGATCTCAGTGTTCACAGGTAGCTTAAGTTTTGGAGTACAAAGTTTGGGGGCCTCTCTTCTGCTCAGAGCTTTCATTTCTCACAGTGAAGGTTAGAGCCTATGAAGGGAGATACACGCAGGGCTCATTGGGTGGGCACCCGCTGTCCCCAAGCTCTGCTGTGAGGAAGTACAGCAAGGAGGAGGGCAGGAGCCAGCCATCCCTGGCACCTCTCATCCATGTTTCTCATTGCTCAGATTGTCATCTCTGCTTCACTGAGGAACAAACAGGCTTAAAGGAGTAAGAGGGGGTGGGGATGGCTCAGCTTCTCTGTACCAGCATGAGGGCCAGGATCATGCTGGTGCAGCTGGGGATCACGCCAGCACCATGTTAAAAAGGTCAGGTATGCTTATAACCCACAAGCTGGGAGGTAGGGACTGTCAGTTCAGTCAAATTGGTGAGCGACAGGTCCTACCAAGAACCCCTGTCACAAAAAACACAAAGGAGCTGAAGCCTGAGGGCAACAGCTGAGGTTGTCCTCTGGCCTTCATATGTATGTGCACACATACACACATGCACACACACACATGCTCACACACACACTCATGCTCACATACACGCATACACATTCATGCACACACTCACATGCTTTCTCACACACACTTGCACACACATATACACACATACATTCACACATACATACACATGCATAATCTCTCTGTCTCTGTCTCTCTCACACACACACACACACACTCACACACACACCTTTCTACAGAAAGAAGATGAAGAGGAGACTTAACCAAGGCTAGTAAACAGTGTGGCTGGGATTTGAACCATGGTAGGCTGGCTCCCGAGTTTGTGCATGGAGTGTGGAGTGGGGCAAATCCAGCAGTAGGAGTCAAGGACAAACAGAACAAGTTTAGTTGTAGAGCTTTGTGGATCAAAGCAGGGAGCAGGTAGGGCACGAATTATCATAGCAGGAGCTCAGGGTCTTATTTCCCTCTCTCCTGCTCACCCACTACACCCCCAGGCAGAGGGGCCAGGAAAATGTCTGGTTTCAAAGCCACGGAGGGAAAGAGGTTTGCAGAGCAGGCTAAGTGTCGGGGTGTCTGGAGTGACAGTGCGGTACAGGCAAGTGAACCTGAGCAAACTGGAGAAGCTGACCTGAGCATTTGCAGAAGAAAGGGTGCTGGTCATCTGGGGCTGTGGAGAGAAAGAATTAGGGCTCCAGTTGGGGTAAGAAGGAGTTGTGGGTGATCTGGGGGGCGGAGTGGCCTGGGCTCTTACCCGTGAACTCTTATTGCCAGGATGCCCAGCCTAACTCAGGTCTGCTGCAAGCCTCCGTCATAACCTTGTATACAATGTTTGTCACCTGGTCTGCCCTATCCAACGTTCCTGGTGAGTGTCAGACAGGCCACTGGTCCAGCATGACCTGCTGAAGTGTGAGGGACATCAAAGGTGTCTGGGACACCCAGAGGCACAGGGTGGGTGTGGGTGTGGGGGGGGTGAGCACGAGGGTCTCATCTGCTCCTGGAATTGCTTGTCTTTCATTGTATCTGCCATGTGCTATCTGCTGCTGGGCCTTAGAAGGTCAAGTGTGTGTGTGTGTGTGTATGTGTGCGCTCGCGCACGCACGTGCGTGAGCTGTCTGTGTGTCTGTCTGTCCTCTTGGGTCAGCTCTCTGCCTGTCTTCAAGGTTTCCTGACTCCTAGATCCAGTCAGCTAAAGGTTCAAGGCATCTGTGTTCCTTTCCCAGACCAAAAATGTAACCCTCACCTGCCCATTAAAAATGGAACAGGCCAGGTGGACCTGGAGGACTATAGCACAGTGTGGTGGGATGCCCCGAGCATCGTGGGCCTCGTCATCTTCATCCTGTGCACCTTCTTCATTAGGTACCACGGGCTTGGGCTCTGGGAGGGGTACTGAGTGGCGGAGTGAGGGAGGATGGGAGCTTTATGGGAGCTTTCTATGGCTGTGATAAACACCACGACCAAATTTGAGCGCTGAGGGAAAGGTTTATTTGGCTTCTACATCTCAATCACAGTCCACCGTGGCGGAACACTGCTTGCTGGCTTGCTTTTGGTGGCACTCTCAGTTTGCTTTATTTATCTGCCCAGGGGTGGCACTACCCACAGTGGGCTGGGCCCTCCCACATCAATCATTAATCAAGAAAATGAGCCTTTTAGTTGGTTCTCTCCCTGGGTATTGAACTCGGGTCATTAGGCTTGGCAGCCGGTGACTTGATCCACTGAGCCACGTCTTGTTTATTATTTTTGTGAAAACTTTTTTTTTTGTTTTTTTGAGACAGGGTTTCTCTGTGTAGCCCTGGCTGTCCTGGAACTTGCTCTGTAGACCAGGCTGGCCTTGAACTCAGAAATCCGCCTGTCTCTGCCTCCCAAGTGCTGGGATTAAAGGCGTGCGCCACCACTGCCCGGCTGAATTTTTTTTTTTTCTTATAACATTTATTAAAACAATGCTATGGACCAATAGAAACAGTGAAAGAATCAAACTATTGAGATGCAAGCTGGAGACATTTCCAAGTCAAAGGCTGGAGAGATGGCTCAGTGGTTAAGAGCACTGGGTGCTCTTCTAAAGAACCCGTGTTCAAATCCCAGCACCCACTGGCAGCTCACAACTGTCTATAACTCTAGTTCCAAGGGATCTGGCACCCTCATAGACAGACAGACAAGCAGGCAAAACACCAATGCACGTAAAAAATAATTTAAAAAAAGAAAATCCCAAGTAAAAAAAGTAAAACGGAAACTCTCAAGTGTCTAATGCACTGATTCAGTCATTAGCTAATCAAAAGCCCAAGAAAGGCCGGCACCCAGAAAATAAAATGCAGGAATTTTAAAACATCTTCTTGCATATGTGAGCATGATTGTGTGGAGGAATGCATGTAACACAGCACACATGTGGGGGTCAGTGAAGTCCATTCTCTCCTTCACATGGATTCTGAGGAGGAAACTCAGTCACCAGGCTTGCGCAGCAAGGACTCTTACCTCACCGAGCACCTTCATAACCTATGGTGTTGTTAGGTTTTTCTTTTCAATGAGATCCAGCTGGGGCTTTGCTTGTGGTCGGCCAGTGCTCTGCTACTGACCACCCCCCAACCCCTTCCCCTCTTTCTTTTCATAAACATGAAAACAATTGCTAAAACAAAATCCCTAAAACTAATAAAGTTTAAGGTTTCCAGACATAGGTCATGCCTGTAATTCCAACCTTTGGGAGGCAGAGGCAGGGGTGTTGCTGTGAGTTTTAGGATAACCTGGGCTATCTCGTGACTGAGTTCAGGCCAGCATGGATTACATGAGACAGTCATACAAAACAACCAGAGTGCCGGATGACAGTGCAGACGGTACAAGCTGCACACGAGGGCCTGAGTGTGAGTCTCCAGCAAACCTGAAACACGCCACTGTAACCGTGCAGGGTGGGGATAGTGGGAGTCTCAGGAACTTGCTGCTCAGCCAGTGAATCTGAAATGTCACCTTTTAGGACCGATGAGAGGCCCTGCCTCAAAAAATAAAGTAGATGAGCAATTGAGGAAGGAAGAAACTGAGCATCCTCTTCTGGCTTACAGTATTTACACACGCACACACACACACTGTTACTACAGGCAAGGACACCCACCCACATATACACATGCACACATACACCATCCACCCCAAAAAACAGCCTATCTTAATTTTCCTTCTGCTGCTTTGATAAATTCCATGATCAAAAGCAACTTGGGAGGAAAGGATTTACTTCAGCTTATGCTTCCAGGTTACAACTACGCCATCATGGAAAGATGTCAGAACCAGAACTTGAGGTGGGAGCCTGGAAGGAAGCAGGAGCTGAGAGACAGGAGCTGTGCAGGAACATTGGTTTCTGGCTTGCACCCTATGGCTTGCTCAGCCTGTTTTCTTTCTTTTTTCTTTCTTTCTTTTTCTTTTTTTTTTTTTTTTTTTTGAGACAGTGTTTCTCTGTGTAGCGCCACCACTGCCCAGCTTCAGCCTGTTTTCTTATATAGTCCAGGGCAAACTGTCCAGGGTGACACCACCCTCAGTGAGCTGGGTCCTTCTGGGTCCTCCTGCATTGGTAATTAATCTAGATGATGTCCCAAAGACTACCTAGAAGCAGTTCTGATAGAGGCAATTCCTCAGTTGAGGTTCCCTCTTCCTAGAAGACCCCAGTTTGTGTCAAATTGACAGAAACGTAACCAGCTTCTAGTTTGGTGGTTTTCAGTACTTGGTACTCAGTACTCCATTCTCAGTATCCAGCACCTGTTCTGGGAATGGTATGAAATGACTAGTTTATACCCTGTACAGGACACTCGTGAGACACGTTATAGGAATCCAGGGTTCACAGAGGGTGTATTTTACTCAGGGACATAAGGAATCAGAGTAGAGCTAAGGGTCTGAACAGTTTGTTGGTTCCCAGGCCTCCAAGGAGCCAAGACCACCTAGAATTGTGACCAGTTCCATAGCTCATGGACCACACCCTGCTGTGTCTGCCCTTCTCTGTTAGTGGCCCTAACAGCTTGCTTTCCTCTCCCACAGCCTGAGATCCTCTGACCACCGTCAGGTGAACAGCCTGATGCAGACAGAGGAGTGTCCAGCAGAGATTGTGCAGCAGCAGCAGGCGGCTGTCAGTGATGGCCGAGCCTATGACAATGAACAGGATGGTGTCACCTACAGCTATTCCTTCTTCCACTTCTGCCTGGTGCTGGCCTCCCTGCATGTCATGATGACACTTACCAACTGGTACAGGTATGCCGCAGCAGCCTGGTGGGTGACAGGACCCAGCCGGCCCCAGGTGTATTCACTGTGTGTTTCCTCTAGCTGCTCCTGGGTGTTCCAGTCTCTGCTCAGAGCTTGGGAATTTAGCTCCCCATAATCCAAACCTTGCTCTGCCTTAGTTTCCCTGCTGTGCCTTCTTGGCCCAGCTTCTGACATGTTTGCTCAGAGACCAAAAGGGACAGTTAGGAGGTGAGGCTGGAATGATCAGGGTGACTATGTTTGTAAATCAGGGCTGGACTGTGAGGGAGTTCCGGGTGGGATGCATGGAAGGGCAGGATTAAGATGGGTCAGTCAGACTCAAAGTCACAGAATTAAGAGTCAGAGTCATCAGGCAGTGTTGACAGATATCTTTAATCCCAGCACTCAGAAGTCAGAAACAGGGGGATCTCCATGAGTTTGGGGTCAGTCTAGTCTACAGAGTGAGTTCCAGGACAGCTAGAGAAATCTTGTCTCAAAAAAAAAAAGTCAGAATCAAGAGGTCTAGACTTGGGATTGGGATCATTGGGAGTCACATCTTTTCAAGACTATTGGGGAGCCATAGTCTGTTGATATACACTGGGGCTAGGTCATTTGGTTAACATTGAGGTTCAGAGGCAATCAAACCAGTAGAGGGACAAGGAGCTGAAGTAGGGGTAATAAGGTCAGGGGTCAGGGACAAGTGGGGTTAAGGTAAAGTTCATCAGTCCTCAGGGATGAGGAGCCAAAGAACTGAGTGACAAAGTCCTAAAGACAGGGTTTCTCAGTGTGGCCCAGGTGGGCCTTGCACTTGAGATCCTCCTGCCTCACTCCTGAGAGGCTGGGATTACAGGCCTGGCCCACTGACCCTTGGACCATTTTGTTTTGCTTTTGTGAAGGGTCTCATGTAGCTCTGGTTGGTCTCATACTTATTTCGTAGTGAAGGATGATCTTGAACTCCTGATCTTGCCTCTGCCTCCTAAGTGCTGGGATTATAGGTGTGCATCATCATGCCTGGCTCAAGGTGACAAAGAGTCAGATCAAGTCAAGGCCTGGAACTAGAGTCAAGATTGGAGTTGAGGTCAAGTTTGGGTCTGTGGTCCAGGGTCGTAGGTCAGGTGTCTCCAATGTGAAGCACAGGGATTGGAGTTACAGGGATAAGAGCCAGGGTTGAATTTAGATGTCCCAGCTGGCTCATCGGGTCAGGGAACAAGGCTGAGGTCACAGGATTGGGGACCAGGCTCATGAGCCCGATGGTATGTTTCAGCCCTGGGGAAACCCAGAAGATGATGAGCACATGGACCTCGGTGTGGGTGAAGATCTGTGCCAGCTGGGCGGGGCTGTTCCTCTACCTGTGGACCCTGGTGGCACCCCTGCTCCTGCCCAACAGAGACTTCAGCTGAGAATGGCCTGCAGCCTGCCTACCTGGTGCCTTGGGGCTCAACAAGGGCCTGCCCACCTTTGGCCACAGCTATCTACTCTCTTCCAGGACCTGCCCGAGTCAGGATTCTCCATTCTCAGTGCCTCCAGAGTCTGTGGGACATTATGCTCTGACCCAAGCCCTACCTTCCTTTGCCCATGGCCATGCACACCCACCCTTGGGAGAGAAGTAACCCCTGCTTTCAGGGTCCCCAAAAGGGGGCATGAAAGGAGAGAGTGGCCCAGAGCTGCTCAGCTGGTGGGGGTACCCACCCTATACACTAAGGCCTGTGCTCCAGGCCTCCAGAGCCCACCCCCTTCCCAGACCACATGCCTTACTGAGTCTCTAAGACTTCACCCAATAAACATGCCTGTACCTGTGTGTGCCTTCCATGTCTTGTGCTCCTCTCTGCTGGTGTGAGGCCCTATGCCTCCTTAGCCAACCTGGGAGCTGGGGCATGCTGGGAATGAGGGTCTTGGAGAGTATGGTGGACAGAACAGAAGACAGGAGTGATGAGCTGGACAGGGCTAGCCTCAGGACCCTGGTTACAGTGTCTGCCCAGGAGCTCTGCTCCCCTTTGCCCTGTATTCGTAGTCTGGACCTCATCACTACACTCCTCTGAGCAAGAGCTGCAGTGGTCTTGGGCTTGATGCCATGGGAGTCCAGAGAAGACCCACAACATTCCCAGGCCTTGAAACACCTGGGAAGTGGTTTGTGCTCTGGAGCCACCAAGACTGCCTGGCTTTAAGGAGGCCCGGGCACCTAGCTCCTCAATGATTAGAGGAAAGTGGTGCTGCCTGCTTGGTCAGTGGCTTCTGCAATGGCTCAAGGAGTATGGCCTGTGCACTAGGCTCAGCCAGAGATGCTCCGTGGTGTGAAGGTCACAGGCTCCTGTTAACTCCACAGCAGGCCATGCATCCCGCTCACTTGTGGGTGTGGCCTTCGGGTGGGTGTGGCCTGTAGGTAGTTCTTTGAAGGTCTGCTTGGATGCTGTCTACCATCTTGCCTGGGACACAGCCACCTCCTAGGTACCCCAGGGTTTCGAGGAGTATAGGGGTTCAAATAGACAACCTGAAAACAGACGAGGAAGCATTGGGTTAAGAGGAATGACAGTTGCTGAGGTACACAAGGCCAAGGATGAGGGGCTCAAGGGCCAGTACTGAGGTGCAGACGGCCTGTGGGGTCCAGGGAGAATGAGGGGATAGGTGTGGGTGAGATGGTATAGACCCTCAGGGGCTGTGGGGAAACTAGGTTATCCCACAAACAGGGGAACCACCGGGGTACTGAGCCGACAAAAGGCCTAAAGTTGTGAGCTGCCGCTGGGATACTCCCCGATGACTACAGCTGAGTGGTATAGTCGCATTGTATTTCAGACAGATTTCCCTGGGTGAGATAGGGATGTGGAGGCGGGACTGCGTGAAGCTGAGGAAGGCTCTCTCACTGGGGATGAGTCTGGGGGATATGCTTGTCCCCGAGACCCTCTGCATGAGGTTGTCAGAGCAGCTTGCATGCTATTCTTTCCTTGTTTCTTCTTTAGAAGAAAAATGCCAGGGTGTTCCTCGTGACCTGTGTTATTTGTAGAGGTGGTTGATTTGCCGGGTGTGGTGGTGCAGGCCTTTAATCTCAACCTTGTCAGGGAGGCAGAGGCAGGCGGATCTCTGTGAGTTCAAGGCCAGCTTGGTTTACAAAGTGAGTTCCAGGACAGCCAGGGCTACACAGAGAAACCCTGTCTCAAAAAGAAAAGAAAAGAAAACAAAACTACAGGTGAGGTAATAACACACAGTGACACATCAAGGCAGATGAACTAACCAAGCCCAGAGCTTTCCAAGTGCTGCCTTTTCCCGATGTCATCTACCAGTTTTGCATTCACCACCCCCCCCCCCCCCCCCCCCCCGGTCATTCTGCAACCTAAGCTGCAGGTGGGGCTGAGGGACAGTGGCCTGGGGACAGGACAGTGTAGTTCCTCAGACTCAAGGACAGCTCCTTTCCCTGTCCAGGTGCAGCAAGGAAGCACAGCCTATCAGGGGCTTGCAAGCCACAGAGCTGCTATCCTGCAGGCCTCTCCCACAAACGGACATAGGAGGGGAAGTAACCAGAAACAGAGAGTGGGGGTCCACAGGAAAAGAGGGTGTGAGTGGCAGGAATCAAGAACAGAGGAGGCACAGGGAGGGTGGGTGGAAGCCAGATCGCTGGGCAGGAGGACAGGGGACAGCTAAACAGGCTCCCTGCCCAGGTGGGTGGTGACAACCCTACCTCTAAGCTAATGAGTGTAACAACAACCTGTCTGTCTTCCCTGGAGACAAGGGGAAAGTCCTGTACCTTCCCACAACAGTAGCTCTTTGTTCTGCCCCTCCCCCACACCACCAGCAAGGCCCAGCCCAGCCCTAGTGAGTGCAGGACTGACTCACTGATCTGGGGCTGTAACAAGCCTACAACCACACCACAACCACTTTTCTTTTCTTCTTTTTTTGGGGTGGGGTGAGGGTGGGGTGGGGTAGGGTTTTTTTCTTTTCTCCCCCCCCCCCCGTTTTTGTTTTTTGTCTTTGGGTTTCTCTGTGTAGCCCTGGCTGTAGACCAGGGAACTCAGAAATCCACCTGCCTCTGCCTCGCAAGTGCTGGGATTAAAGGCCTGCACCACCTCTGCCAGGCTCACCTGTAGTTTTCATGACCTGGCCACGGTAGCTTTCTTGTAAGCCATAAAGTGCTTTGCACCCAGTAGTTACTCAGCAGATAGTTTCAGCCCTTGTGATGGTTTGAATATGCTCTGCCCAGGGAATGGCACTCTTAGGAGGTGTGGCCTTGTTGGAGGAAATGTGTGAGGGTGGGCAATGAGATACTCCTCCTATCTGCCCTATAATGGACTGAACCTCTGAAAGTGTAAGCCAGCACCAATTAAATGTTGTTCTTTATAAGAGTTGCCTTGGTCATGGTGTCTGTTCACAGCAATGGAAACCCTAACTGTATCAGCCCCTTCTCCCTTTGCTGCCGGGCCACTTTGCAGCTTCTCTGAGCTAATGGATATAAGAGGAAATGCTGACAGAATTTGCCTTTCTGTTATAAGGAACTGCTCTGCCTTTTAACTCCAAACAATGTCTGGAGCTACAGTGACCTTCTTGGGACGATTAGACAACAAACCCGAGGATGGGAAATCTGCCTTAGGAGACATGGGTCCTTGATGTCTGTGGGAACTCCGCTGTGCCTGGCCTGGATGTCACTTAGATGGGGAAAACCAAGCCTAGTATATGCAAGTCCCATTATTATACCTAACGGGACAGCAGTGCAGCTGCATGTGTGGCTAACTGTCTTAGTTACTGCTCTATTGCTGTGAAGAGACAGCATGACCAAGGCTTACAAAAGAAAGCCATCTAGCCGAGGATTTGCTCAGGGTTAGAAAGTTCAGGAGTTCAGGATGATCATGGCAGGAGGCAACCATGCATGGCACTGGAGCAGTAGCTGAGAGCTTTACATCCTGATCCTCAAGCAGCAGCCGAAGGGAAGACAGACAGACAGACAGACAGGCACAGAGCGAGACACACACACACAGAGAAATAGAGAGACACAGACACAGAGAAACAGAAACAGAAAGACACGCACAGAGAGACAGACAGACAGACACAGAGAGAAACGGACAGACAGACAAAGCCCTACTGAGCCTGGGCCTGGCGTGAGCTTTTGAAACCTCAGAGCCCATTCCCAGTTGACACACACTCTCCAACATGGCCACACCTCCTAATCCTTCCCAAACAGTTCACTAACTGGGGACCAAGAATTCAAGCATAAGAGCCTTTGAGGGCCACTCTCATTCAAATAGTGGTTTAGACGGTGTCCGAAGAGCCAGGTCACTAATAACATGCAAGTATCGTGGGATGGGGCTGGGAGGTAGAAGATCAGCATAGCCATTTAAGGTACATCATTCGTTTAACTGCTCAGCTACTGAGGGGCAGTCTTAAATAAATCTTGATTTCTCTGTGAAGTTATTGAGGGATAGCATAAGGTAAATCAATACAGCCACTGGACTAACCCACTGTATATTTATATTAGGATACAGCCACTGGACTAACCCACTGTATATTTATATTAGGATACAGCCACTGGACTAACCCACTGTATATTTATATTAGGCATGGTTCACCCATTTCTCCTAGTACTATGTTTAATTTTTTGTAACCCTTGAATCCATTTGTGTGACTGTCACAGTATGGTCCAACTCTCCCCAAGTGAGAACCTATGCTCTCTTGTTAGTCATTGTGGTTCCCTGGGGCCTAGAACAGGGCCTGAGAAAGAGAAGCACTCAGAACAAGTCAAGGTAGTTGAATGAGCAACTGTCTGATTCTGGAACAGCCACAGGGAGTCTGTGGAAGGAGCAGAGCGGAGGGCTCTGTTGGGTCAGAGTTCTGCTACTGAGGGGTACAAGTCTGAGACAGTGTTTCTCTCAGTTCTGAAACTCACTCTATAAACCAGACTGGCCTCAAACTCACAATGATCTTTCTGCTGCTGCTTCTCAAGTGCTGGGATTAAAGGCACAAATCACTACATCCAGCTACAATAAAAACTCTTAAGTTAAAAAAAACAAAAAAAATCATGGTTAGTGCTAACCCCTAACCATGATTTGTTGACCTCACCCCTTCTGAAATCCATTCTCCTCTAAATCAGCAAAGACACGGGGACTGGGCAACTTGACTCCTCAGTTAGCAGCTGTAGATACTCTCCTGTTGTCTTGGCTGCCTTGAGCAAACAGCTGGCTTGACTACCCTTATGCCAGCATCAGTCTTCTGGAGCTCTCCACAGATGCCCTGAGACAACTGTGCAAAGGCAACACTGAGTGCTTTGGCTCCCGAGAGCACAGTCCCAGCCAGGGCTGCTCGGAACAGTCTGTAGTGGATTTTTTGCTCTAACAAGGCTCGATGTATAAGTCTAGGTAAAGAGTTCCTTTAGTTGTTCCATTTGCCATCATTTTACATAAGACATTTTATTTGTCTCCAGTTATAAATATATAGTTATTATATATATATCTCAAACATTTATATAACTACTTTTTAAAAGATTCATTTTATGTATATGAGTACACTGTCTCTGTCTTCAGACACACCAGAAGAGGGCATCAGATCCCATTACAGATGGTTGTGAGCCTCCATGTGGTTGCTGGGAATTGAACTCAGAACCTCTAGAAGAGCAGTCAATGCTCTTAACCACTGAGCCATCTCTCCAGCCCCATAACCATTATTATTATTATTATTATTATTATTATTATTTATTATTATTATTTTTGAGACAGGGTTTCTTTGTGTAGCCCTGGCTGTCTTGGAACTCACTCTGTAGACCAGGCTGGCCTTGAACTCAGAAATCTGCCTGCCTCTGCCTCTCAAGTGCTGGGATTAAAGGCGTGCGCCACCACTGCCCGGCTCATAACCATTATTTTTAAGACGTTCTTTGCATATATATCCTTTTTCCAATTATGAAAATGAAAATGTATTTTTATGCCAATGTAGTAGACTTGTTTATTTTTATATAAATAACTAAGTCTTGGCTAAATTTTCGATACTACAGGACCCAGAGCATTTTCAACATGTTTCAGAGTCAATCCACATTTGGATTCTATAATCGTCAGTGTGGAGAGCGCCGCTTTGCATAAATACGTAGTACAAAATGGCATACGTAGAAGGGTGATCAGGGCAGTTTCTCTCAGAGCAGGAGATTTTCTATGTACGGTAAAGATGCTACAGATCATGATGTACAGCAGGTTCGAATCTGAGCTGAGGGTTTCAGGCAGCACTGAAGTTATGGGGCATGATGGCATGTGCTGGGCAACGTATACATGTCGTGTGTTCACACCCAAGGCTGCAGCAGAGCCTCACAACACAGGTGATCTCTGCCAGAAACACCTCAGATTCATTATGCACTTGAGTTTGAATTTTGTTTTGATTATTGTCCATTCAGAAACCTTTTATTGCCGCCAATTTGGGGGGGGGGTTCTCTGTTCAGTTATGGGACTCTATATGAAGTCACTACCCACAGTTTAAGATTTGCTTTGGGACTGGAAAGATGGCTCAGCGGTTAAGAGCATGTGTTGCTCTTGTGGAGGTTCCAGTTCAATTCCCAGCACCCACTTGGGAGCTCACAACCATCTGTATCTCCAGTCTCAGGGGATCCAATTCCCTCTGCTGATTTCCAAGGGCACCAAGCACACTGAACACTCATACATATAAAATAAAAAATTTAAATGTAAAAAAATTAAACACACACTTTGGGACTGGGGGTGCAGCTTGTTTGGCAGAGTGTGTGCCCCACATGCATGGAACCCTGAGTTTCATTCCCAGCACTGAATAAAACTGGGCATGGTCGTGCATCTCTGTAATCCCAGCACTTGGCAGGTAGAGACATGAGGATTAGAAATACAAGGTCATCCTTAGCCACATAAGAAGCTTGAGCCAAGTTTGGGCTAAATGACACTCTGTCCTAAATAGAAGGAGGAGGAAGAGGAGGAGGGAGGGAAGAAGAAGAGGAGGAGGAAGAAGAAGAAAAAGAATAAGAGGAGGAGGAGGACAAGGTAGAGGATGAGGAAGAGGAGGAAGAGAAAGAAGAGGAGGAAGAAGAGGAGGAGAAAGAGGAGGACATGGAGAAGGCAGTGGAAGAGAAGGAGGAGGTGGAAGAGGAGGAGGGGGAGCAGGAGGAGGGGAGGAGGGGGAGCAGGAGGAGGAGGAGGTGATGGTGGTGAAGTGCTAGACAACCCTGCAACCACTTCTAACTTGGCCAGAGGAGGAGCACTTCTCCTGGTGGAAGGACTGCATAAGAGGCCAGGTCATGATTGCACAAAAACACAAACTTTAAAGATTGGTGCTACAGACATAAAGCTGTGATTGGCCCAAACAAGTCCTGTGATTGGTTTAGAATGAAAGGCTTACCTGGCAAGGAGCTGCTTTCCTGGTTTTGGAACACGGGCAGTAAACTCTGGAATTCCCTGCTTTCAGTATTACAGGCCTGCTGGTAACATGAAAGCAGAGGCTGCACAGGCTGCAGAGGCTGCAGAGGCAGCAGACATCAGACATCATAATTATAATAAGCAGCAATGCCCCAGCAGCTTGATAGCAGAAGCAGTGATTGTCGGCTGAGGAACACCAAAGCAGCAGCTTGGCAAATATAGACATACTGGTGACCTTGGAAGCAGTCCTGGCACCTCATGCCTAGCTTCAATCTCTGGTGTTGGGCTTCCAAAGAACACTGCTTGGGACTGGCATCTGGTTACTGAGCCCAAGGTCCTGGCTTCTCGGCACAGTGCCGCCAGTTGCTGAACAAATGCAAAGGTCATGGTACAGCCACTTGACAGCTGAAGTTGTGACTGTGGAGGACTCAGAACCACCCACTAGCTGCACCCACAGACCTGAACCTGCCTGGCTGTGCTGGTAGGTGCTGGGAACCACCCACTGATCCAGTGACCCAGGCTGAGAACTGTTATCCTGGCTGCTGGGGAAGGGTGGAAGGGCCTGATTCAGAAGACTGCATAGCAAGTCTAACACTAGAGGGCGCTCTTGGCTGTGACTCATGCCTGTCTATTGTTAAGGTTCTTTGCAAGACGGGTGGGAAGCCGCCCAGGAGAAGCATTTGCAGACCTTATATCCATCCACAATTTCTATCCAGGTGGAGCAAAAGAAACTCCACCAGTTGAGCGGTGACAGGCATGAAGCTGTGACAGGTATACACAGAGGCATAAAGGATGCAGGTACACACACAGGCATGGAGGATGCAGGCAGGTTGGAAATATCAAAGATACCGTTGGGCAGCATTGCTCATAGCAAAGCTGGAAGCAAATTGCAAGCCAGTCTGTGAAGGGATGGGTACAGTTAAATGTCACTACTCCTTAGCAAGAAATGATGAACTAGCTTTAGATCTGAAGGGTTCCCAGTCTGTTTTGAGAACAGAAAGCTACAAAGAAGTTTGTATTTTTTAAATGGTCCTGTGGTACTTAGGGTTTCCATGGTGATAAAGCACCATGACCAAAAGCAACTTGGGGGGGGAGGCGTTATTTTGATTTACACTTTATGGCAACAGTCCAGTTGGTCCACCACTGTTGGAACTAGGGCAGCAACCTGGAGGCAGGAACTGATACAGAGCCCACAAAGCAGTGCTACTTACAGGCTTGCACCTCGTGGCTTGCACCTCGTGGCTTGCTCAGCCTGCTCTCTTATAGCACTCAGGACCACCAGCCCAATCTTCTGGAGGCATTTTCTTAACTGAGGTTCCTCCTCTCAGATGATACTAGTTTGGGTCAAGTTGACATAAAACTAGCCAACACAGATCCTTTTAAAGTTTATTTTATCTTTATGTGTGTGTGTGTGTCATCAAAGACCAGAGGGAGGTGTCAGATCTCCTGAAGCTGAAGTTACAGGTGGTTGTAAGCTGCTCAGTGTGGGTACTGAAAACCAAACCTGGGTCCTCTGCAAGGGCAGTGAGTGCTCTTGTCTACTGAGCTGTGTCTCCAGCTCCAAGATCTTCCTTTTATCTCCATTCATAGATGAGCAAGTGTCTAGAGGCCCAAGATTACACAGATGAAGGGCCAGGGGACTGACCCAGGGCCCATCACTGAAGTCCAGGCTGTAGCAATTCTTCTGCTTCTGACAAGGATACATTCCCAAGTTAGACAAACTCGGCTTTAAATTCTGTCTTTCATTTGGTCTGTTCTGACCTTGTCTGTCTAAGCCAGTGGTTCTCAATCTTCCTAACACTTCGACCCTTTAATACAGTCCCTCATGTTGTGGAGACCCCAACCATAAAATTTTTTCATTGCTACTTCATAACTGCAATTTTGCTACTGCTATGAATTGTAATATAAGTGTCTGAAATGTAAGATATCTAATATGTGACCCTACAAATTGAAAACAACTGATCTAAGCTGTCCCACCTGCAGCTTGCTCCAATTCAGACTCTGGACCAAAGACTCTCCAGCTAACAGCTTCTGTCAATTAGGGGCCATTTAAGAATGGATTCAGACAACAACAACAAAAAAAAACTGGTTGGTGGTGGCCCATGCCTTTAATTCCAGCAGAGGCAGGAGGATCTTTGTGAGTTCGAGGCAAGTCTGGTCTACAGAGCAAGTTCCAGGACAGCCAGGGCTACACACAGAAATCTGATAAGTTTCTCCGCCATCGAAACGAACAAATTGAAGTCAGAAGTGTAAAGGCAGGTTTACTGAGAGGCAGCTCTCAGGCAAGTTCAGTGTTCTCAAAGATGGAGGTCAGGGAAGTCATGTACGCTGGTTAAAGCAAGGAGGTTTCATGGGTTTGGGGCACGGGGTGATGGCGTATGATCTAGGAGCTGGGATTACACCCCATATAAGTTAAAGAAGCTGAGACCCTGGGCAGGCACTCGTGGGTGAATAGTCGGGGACAGGGAGAGATGACATGTCAGTCTGAAGTTTTCTTCTTGTGGGGCAGGGTGGGGGGCAGAAGAGCAAATGGGGTTTCTTAGCTTGAAAAGGGCAGGGGTTCCAACCAAACAAAATCCTATCTCGATAACAAAACAAAGCGAAACCTTAAAAAACAAAAGAATGGGTTTCAGAAGAAAGTTCAAGGACTGTTTTATTTGAGTTTAAAAGAAAACCCTTAGGGCAGGAAAGCTGGCATCTTCCCAGAGGAAGGAGACGAAAACCAGGAAGAGAGAAAGCCATAAAGGTTGAGTTGCGCATGTGTGTTCCAGCCCCTGGGTGAACAAACGGACGCAGCACGGCAAAAGGAGCGGGCTCCAAAGAAAGAGGTCTGAAGCCCAGGGTTAGAGAGGGCACAGCCAGGCTCAGGACAGACAAGAAGGAACGAAGGAAAAGACAGAAAAAGAATTAAAAGGAAGTTACATCTTTCTGAGTCTGAGCTCAGAGGTGGGTAGACCTAACAGCCTGAGAGCAGTTCAATGCTGACAGGACAGATGGTTGGGTTTCTGGGAAGGAAAGTACATTCACTCATTAAAGGGATCATTATTCATCCCATCTCCATAGTATGGGTTGGGGCGGGGGCGGGGCGGGGATATGCGCCTTGCCAAGGGTGATAGATCCCTTAGCCAGGGTGACTGGCCCAACTCATTAACTCTTACTGACTTGCAGGAATCGGTTTTCTCTTAAAAGGCCTTTAATACCATTGCAACACTGTTTCCCAGAGCAGCTTGTCAAAACACTGACGCATAAGGCACACCTTTACTCCTGCAGTGAGTTACAGGGGATATGGCAGAGAAGCCTGGCTTTGTTTTTTTTGCCACGCTTGTGAGTGTGCGTGCGTGCATGCGTGCATGCGTGTGTGTGTGTGTGTGTGTGTGTGTGTGTAAGGGTGTTTGAGACAGGATTTCATGTTGCCCAGACTGGCCTCAAACTCATTATGTAGAGGACAATGACTTTAAACTTCGGATCCACCTGCCTCTGTTACCCAAATGCCAGGATTGCAGGCATACAGTTCCATGCCAGATTGTAAACCTTCAGCTCCTCATCCATAAATATGGACAGTGGTTCTTCACCCCCTATTGCCCTTGGTTCACATCTGTGACTCACTCAGTGTGTAGATCCCAGTCAGCCTGACCCCATCTCGTTCCCCTCTCCCTGCTGACCCTGTGCCCAGTGTACCTTGTGTTTGCTGACAGTAAATTATGTTGCAAGCTGAAGACCAGCCTGAATCTTGTCTCATCACACAAACATCACAGGTTTCTCTAAGGCTTCGTCCCTTCATCTGTGAATGGAGCAGGAGTTCAGAAGTGGGCTAACCATGGGACCATGTGGGTGCTTCAGAAGACAGGACTGTCTGCACCCCTCCGATTCTTGAGGGAGCCTCCTCAAGATGACTCCGACCCCCAGTTCGGAGCATCCTCTCAGCTGCGTTTATTACTTTCTACCCTGCAGTTGTCAATACACAACAAAAGTGACTTTAAAAGGGAAGCTTTAGTTTGGCTCACAGTTGCTCAGGGCATAGACCACAGTCTTTGGCTCCACGTTTCTGGGGCCTTTAGGAGGGAGAACAGATCATGTGACAGAAGCAGTTCATACTGAGATGGATGCAGAGATGGGAGTGGGCAGGAGTCAGGGACAAGATCCCTTCCCAACATTCTCCCAAGCACTGTAATGTACTCTCTCCAGTTAGGTCCCCACTTCTGAAATATTCTATAGTCTCCTGAAATAGCGCCACCATCTGGGGACCAATGGTACAACAACAAGCACCTGCTCTATCTCCAAAGCCCATTCATTATCCACTCCGACTACCACTCCCCCCAGCTATGACCACCGTAGTTCCGAGCTAAGATAATGAATGCAGGAGGTTATGATGTGCCAACACCAGTCCTGAGGATTCATAGGTTCCTACCTCATCTGGCCTTAATAGTCACTCCATGAAGGCAGTTACCTTTGGTCCACATTTTACAACCAGAGTCATGTGGAAGATCACAGGTACTGCTTGGGCTCCTGGAACCTAGAGTGATTCTTTGGGCCCTTTTAACCTCAGTTTGCTAATTTGAAAAGTGGATGGGGGAGGGGGATGCTAATCCAACTCTACAGAATGGGATTGCTGGTGTATCTGTGAGCTGTTTGCAAGTGGATGGAGCTGCCGCTGCTGACCTGTGAACTGAACTGCCGATTTCCAGACAACACAGACAGGAGCTGCTCCAAAGAACCTTTCTAAATAGGTCACCCCACCCCCTTTTCCTTTCTTTTCTGATACCTCTGGTGGGTGATGGGCTAAAGGGAGGTTAAAGCGTTTAAGAACCATCATTAAAAACAGGATTTTAAAAAATTAAAGTTACAGAGGAGCTTCGAAACAGGCAAGAGAATGCACAGAGAGGTCAGGGCACAGGGCCTGCTTCCAGTAGGGTAGGGAGGGTTGGTTCTGCCCCACCTTCAATCAAAAGTGGGTGTGGGATGATTCTGTGATGACTTTCTCCAGCCCCTTGTGGAGTCATCCAGGAAACTGAGTCACAGCACAATGAAACTCACAGGCACCACCCTGAGAGAGCTCCTGTTCTGCTGTCTGTCTGTCTGTCAAAGGAGCCTTGAGTCATAACACTGGACTGTGGTAGCCACCTTGACCTTGGGTGAGTTACATCAGCCTGTGGGAACTAGGGACATCAAGTCAAAGCATGGTTGACTTGGATGGAGAAAGGCCCATCTGCAGACTGCTATAAGATCTACACGGCTGTCACTAAGTGTGTGTGTGTGTGTGTGTGTGTGTGTGTGTGTGTGTGATATGTACTTGTTACTGTGGTAGTGTGCATGTGTGCATACAGATGGCACATGAATATGGTGTGGGTATGTGAGAAGCAGGGGCCCACCCCGGGTGTCTCTGATTGCTTTTTACCTTTATTTGTTTTAAATTTATTTTTATTCTTTTGTACGTATGAGTGTCTTGCTTGCATGTATGTCCATGTACTACCTGAATACCTGGTGCCTTCTAAGGCCAGAAGCAAGTGTCATCGTCAGATTCCCTGGGACTGGAATTACAGGCGCTGCTTCAAACACTGCAGGGAGACTTTGTAGGTGAGGTCTGACTCTAATTCTCTTGTGTCTCCTGATTTCTTACCAGTCTACTTCAAGTGTTTGATCATCATTTTAGTTAAAGTAATAACTAGTTTTTTAAAAAAAAGATTGACAAAGAATGAGGAGAAAAAAACCCAGAATACATGTTTCTCAAAAGAAAATAAACAGAAAATCATCCAGTAGAAGCAAACTGTTCAAGGGGCTGGAGAGATGGCTCAGCAGTTATGAGCACTGGCTGCCCTTTCAGGTTCTGTTCTCCAGGGCTCTGTTCCCAGCACCCACATGGGGGATATGACACCCTCTTCTGGCCTCTGTCGGCACTGCATGAATGTAATGCAAAGACATACATGTAGGCAAAATACCCACACACACACAAAAGAAAAATAAGTAAAATCCTAACAAACAAAACAAAACAAAATTTTGTTTAAAAATTGTTCGCAACTGCTAGTCACCAGGAAAGTGTGAGTTAAAACCACAGTGAGAACTTAGAACCATAATGAGAACTCAACTCACACTTCTTAGAGGAAAGCAAGAATGCCTGAGGGCGGGCATGTGGGAGGAGGGCTCTTGGTTTTTGTTGTTGTTGTTGTTTTGTTTTGTTTTTGTTTAATTTTTAAAATTTTTTATTTTTTGATACTTTATTTACATTTCAAATGTTTCCCCCTTTCCAGATCTCCCCTTAGGAACCTCCCTATTCCCTTCCCCCTCCCCTGCCTCTATGGGGGTATTCCCCACCCACCCATCCACCCACTCTCGGCTTCCCTCCTTGGCATTCTTCTATACTGGGGGATCTAAGACCCTCTGGCCCAAGGGCCTTTCCTCCCCCTGATGGCTAACAAGACTCTCCTCTGCCGCATATGTGGCCAGTACCATGGGTCCCTCCATGTGTATTCTTTGGTTGGTGATCCAATCTCTGGGAGCATCAAGGGGTCAGGCCAGTGGACACTGTTGCTCCCTCCATGGGGCTGCCAACTCCCTCAGCTCCTTCAGTCTCTTCTTTAACTCCTCCATCTGGGACCTCACACTCAGCCCTAAGGTTGCTGTGAAGTGACTCTTGGGTATTTCGAACTTTTAGGCTAATATCCACTTATTAGTGAGTACATACCGTGTTCATTCTTGTGTGACTGAGTTACCTCGTTTAGGATGATATTTTCAAGTTCCGTGCATTTGCCTGCGAATTTCATGAAGTCATTGTTTTTAATAGCTGAGTAGTATTCCATTGTGTAAATGTACCACATTTTCTGTATCCATTCCTCTATGGAGGGACATCTGGGTTGTTTCCAGCTTCTGGCTATTATAAATATGGCTGCTATGAACATAGCGGAGCATGTGTCCTTATTACATGTTGGAGCATTTTCTGGGTATATGCCCAGGAAATAGCTGCCCAGCAGGAAGTAGCTGGGTCCTCAGGTAGTATTATGTTCATTTTTCTGAGGGTCCGCCAACCCGATTTTCAGAGAGGTTGTATCAGCTTGCATTCGGGAGGGGCTCCTACATGGGGTGTCACTGGAGATATAATGGTATGTATGACAAGAAATTTGGAAGTTCTCAAAACATCACAAACAGAACTATGGTGTGACCGCACAATCCCATGTCTGACTGCATCCCAAGGAAACGATGTCGATGTGCTGAGGGGCGGCCGGTCCTCATTACTGTACTCTTCACAAAGACCAAAACATGAGAATGATCCTATCAATGAATGGGTGGTTCGTGCATGTTAGAGTGTGCGGTGGAATGCCGCTCACCCGCAGAAAAGATCGCAGCTCGCTCATGTGCAGCGTGCATGAACCTGGAGGATGTTCCACGAAGAGAAATAAGCCAGCAAAATTCTGCAGGGCACCACTTATGTGTAGAAACCAAATCAGAGACACAGGGTCACGTGGCCAGGGGGTGTGGGGGGGCGTGGGGGCAGAGGCTGGGGAAAGAGCACAGACTTCCAGTTCTGTAGGGTGAGTAAGCTCTGGAGACCTAGCGTACCGTATGGGTAGATGGTGATAGCGCTGATTGTGTATTTGAAATTTGCTGAGAATAGTCTTAAATATTCTTACCGACCTCCCTGCCCTGTTTCCTCCAGTTTCCAAACTTTCACTGTGGGATGAGCTGGGAAGTTCACAAAACTCACAAGAATGTTATAAGGCTCAGGGGCCCCTTTTGGGTTTATGTGAGCAGTAAATAATTGTTGGAGAGAGTAGCTGCCTCAGTGGAATTGCCGGCAAATTGGCAGAGAGCTCCTGTGATGCAGCCTTTGTGATTCATCACCACACCATAGCAGGGTCCTCAGTGAAGCAGCTGTCCCAGACACTTATGTGCCTGTAAGGAACCCTCATCCCCGTGTCTATAAAGAGGCCCAATGGACTCATTGAGTCACCAAGTGTCTTAGTTAGAATTCTCATTTGCTGTGAAGAGACACCACAACTATGGCAACTCTTATAAAGGAAACAATTTAATAGGAGCTGGTTTACAATGTCAGAGGTTTAGTTCATTATTATGACGGGAAGCATGGCAGTGTGCAGGCAGACATGGTCAGGAGAAGAAGCCATGAGTTCTACATCTTGATCTGCAGGCAGCAGCAGGAGACTGTGTGCCACACTGGGCATAGCTTGAGCATAGAAGACCTCAAAGACTACCTCCACAGTGACACACTTCCTCCTACAAAACCATACCTATTCCAAAGAGGCCACAGCTTTTAATAATGCCACTCCCTATGGGCCAAGCATTCAAACACATGAGTCTATGTAGGTCATTCCTATTCAAACCACGGCGCACCAAGCTAGAACAGGGCAGAATCATTTGGTGTCATCAGTGTTTTATCTGGAGTGGATAGATGGTGTTCACATCCACCCAGGAGAAGATATGCAATGCAGACAGACAGCAGACAGACAGCAGACAGACAGACAGACACACACACACACACAGGGGAAAAAAGCCAGGTGATGGTGGTGCACACCTTTAATCCCATCTCCTGAGAGGCAGAGGAAGGCATATCTCTGAGTACGAGGCCAACCTGGTCTACAGAGTGTGTTCCAGGACAGCCAGGGCTACACAGAGAAACCCTGTCTCGAAAAACCAACACCTTCTCCTAAAACAGAACAAAATAAACATACTCACCAAGAGTATATGTGTTGTGTAGGGCTACATTCATGTTCTCCTTATCCTCATGTGGTCCACAGGCTTTTGCTTGGACATGCCGGATAGATCCTCTTTGTCAGCTGAGCCACATTTAAAAGGCAGAATCTGGGAAACTGGGCTCCTATGAAGGGAGGGTCTGTCCTTTTGTTGTTGTTGTTGTTTGTTTGTTTTTCGAGACAGGGTTTCTCTGTGTAGCCCTGGCTGTCCTGGAACTCACTCTGTAGACCTGGCTGGCCTCGAACTCAGAAATCCACCTGCCTCTGCCTCCCGAGTTTAAAGGTGTGTGCCACCACTGCCCTGCAGGGAGGGTCTGTTCTAACTGTACCCTTGGGTCTGGCTCCCTTAACGTCCATTGCCTCAGATCCTGCATGGTCTTCATAATGTAAATTATATAAAACTTGCAGTTATAGGGTTTGGCAACTTTCCTCTGCTGGGATCCGTGTGGTCACTGCCCCAGGGAACCGCCTTCAGAAGGGAAGGGGTGGTAGGGTGGAGGAGGGAGGGACAGGCTGTAAGTGTCAGCTCTTTACAAGGTTGCAACATGGCCCTTAAGGAAGTCAGAAACAGCTCATCCGCCCAGGGGAGAGGATTAATTGTGCTGACAGAGAGGCTTGACATGATCCCTGGGCTAGAGGTTCATGAGGCCTGTAAATCTTGACCCCATTATATATCTTGTGGTGCTGCCAACCAAGTTAACTCTGATTTCATGTGAGCCCAAAGGCCTGATATGACAGTTTGTGAAAAGTGATAGCGTTTACCTTTCTGAATGTCTGTGTGTGTTGTATACATACACATGTCTTTATGTGTGGGTGCAGGGCCGCATGCTCACATAGAAGCCAGACAGCAGGTATCTTCCCCTACTGCTCTCCACTGTGCTTTTTGAGCCAGGGTCCCTTACTGAGTCTAAGCTCAGCAAGTCAGCAAAGCTAGCCTGCCAATGAGTCTCAGGGATACCCCTGCCCCCACCTTCCCAAGCTAAATTTAGAGGTATGTAATGGGGTACTCTACTCTTTATGTGGATATTGAGGATCCAGACCTAGGTGTCTACACTTCTGTGACAATACTTCACTGACAGCCATTTTTCTAACATTCAACTCACTGACTATATAATCTGTGCCTCATTGAATATATAATGGTATCACTCACAAGATAAAAGACACAGATATTCTAGTACCCCATAAGGTCCCTAGCATCCCCTCTTAGTCAGTTTGGCCTTACCTAACAGTAACGACCCTCTGACTTCAATTAGGATAGAGTGGCTTGGTTTTGAATTTCTTATTAAAATATACCATACATGCTGACCACAGTGGCAGCAAAACCTTAGCTACTCTGGAAACTAAGGCAGGAGGACTGAGCACTCAAGGCCAGTTTGGACAATTTAGTAAGACCTTAGCTCTCTGGCTGTTCTAGAATTCCCTGTGTGGCCCATGCTGGTCTCAACTCACAGAGATCTGCCTTCCTCTGCTCTCTGAGTGCTGGGATTAAAGGCATGTGTCCCTATGCCTGGCTCAAAATAAAAAAATTTAAATGAAGGACTGTTAGTGTAAGCCAGCCAGTAGTAGAGGTCTTACCTAGCATGTAAAAAAGAGAAATCATACAAAGTATGTATGTATAGCAGGCAGTAGAAGTAGTAGTTGCTGTAGTATTGAACCTGGCTTCTTTGGCTTAAAATTATGTTCAGCATTTGCTTGCATTTAGCACTAGCTTGGTCTTTTTAATTTCTGTATACTAGTCCATAAAATAGGCTATACTTTGCTTGTAAATTCTACTGCATTCTACACATGCTCATAGTTAAACACACACACACACACACACACACACACACACACACACACACACCCTCCCACAGGAACACGCTGACCCTGTCTAAGGTCAAGGGGACCTGCCGGCCAGCTGCTATTAGGCACCTGTCACCATCCAACGCTTCTTGAGGTCTAACATTCAGATTAAGGAGACAGAAAGATGGGTCGGAAGTTAAGAGTGTTCTCTGTGCAACTGTGAGGACTGGACTTCAAGCCAGGCACCCCGAAAATGCCCGTAACTCCAGCTCCAAGGGACCCAACATCTTCCTCGGCTTCTTCACCTGCACAGAGCCTCACACCTGTCTAGGCATGTACACCCAAGCTCTCTCTCTCTCTCACACACACACACACATATACTAACACAGACACACGTTTAAATAAATACGTCTTTTACTAAAAGATTCAATATTACACTTATTCTTGGCCCAAAAGCTAAGAAGCCATGGGATCTAAGATTTGAAGTATCAAACTAATACATCCCTAAGTCAAAGGCACTACTTAAGTCATGCCAACATCAAGTCGAAGCTAGGCAAGAAGTGAGTCTCACATCTCCTGATGCCAAGAACCACTGTGAATTTGTGTTATTCATAAACTGATATAATCAAACTTATACTATGCCCTCTGTTTGGACATATGCAAGTTTAAAAGGTCATTCCCTATAGATATGTTATTTCATTCTGCTAACTCATGTATGTTTTATGACTTGTTTTTTAAAAAATCGTACTTGGAGGCTGGAGAGATGGCTCAGGGGTTAAGGGCATCAACTGATCTTTCTGAGGACTCAAATTTGATTCTCACCATCTACATGGTGGCTCACAACAATCTGTAATTCTGGTTCCAGGGCATCCAATGCCCTCTTCTGACCTCTGTGAACACCAAGCATGCATATGTTGCATGGACTTGCATGCAGACATGTTGGTGTTCTGAGTCCCTTGGGTCTAGCAGAGAAGGTAACTCAAGAATGAGTTAAGGCCTTGCTGGCAACAGGGAGATCCAGCCTCTGTGGACGGAATGTCAAACAGCCACCCAAAAGCATAAATATTGATTGCTACACAAAGGTTGACTTTTTTTTTTTTTAAAAAAAAAAAACTAATTCCTCATACCAAAGCCTCTAATCTCATCCATATGTTTCCTGAAGGAAAACATCAGCCCATGCAACTTCAGTCCTTGCTGTGCACAGTTTGCAGCACTCAATAATGCAGGACGTTCCAGGTGTGCCCAGACCACCTCGTAAACAAAGCCATGCAGAGGCTGTAAAGCCCCTCCAGAAAACCAACTCTACAGTAACAGAAAAAAACCACTGTTTCCTACAAAGATTCCAATGTCAAAGCATGCCTAGAAAACAACCATTCTAATGTTTATTCTAGATGTCATGATTCCACTAGGTTTCCTGCCACACAAACAAAACACCAAACATTAAAATAAAATAAAATAAAATAAAACAAAACATATCTAGCTCCCTGAACAACTTCACATTAATTTTATTGGCACAAGCTCTTCTTTTTAGCACCCACAGTGTGCTCTGTGAGCCTGCCCTTGCCGGGCAGTTGAAGTCTCCTGTTCAGTCTGTCTTTGGCCCATCCATTCTTTCCCATGATCCTAACAGGATGGCAGATTCTGTGGGTTGGGAAAAACATACTATTCCCCTCTGCTCTCACTTTAATCAACGCAGGAGGCTCTACGACCTCAAAAGACGTGTGTGTGTGTGTGTGTATGTGTGTGTGTGTGTGTGTGTGTCTGAGCATTCTGCAGCAGTGGGCATCTAGATAGCAGTGTTGGCCCCAAGGCCCTGCATGGTTATTATTTCACAAACTTATTCTTCCTCTTGTCCCCTGCGGTCCCATTTTCCAGATAAAGAAACTGAAGCTCAGAGCAGACCACTGATTTTTAGACACATTTTTAGAGTGGGAAGGCAGACTTTGTTGTCTGATATTTTGCAGAAGGAGGACCACAGAAGGGCTGCAGGCAGAAGACAGGCTGTAGGAAGAAACTAATGAGTAGGTTCATCTCTGGGTTACGATCAAACAAGTCTCTAGCTTTTCTGTCATAAGAAGACTGGGCCCTTCCATCACTGGCCCCAGGTGTGCCTACTCTGTGGGAGGGTATAATATGAAGCAGCCCTTCTCTGATGAAGTAATGTTTGGACTTACTTGGGTTGTACCTTGAAGGTGGAGTGTAAGCCTTCAGAAAGTGGCAGCTGACATCTTAGAGCTGGCTCTGCCCCAAGGTGGTGGTTCCATCCTGGGAGGGACCTCAGGTCACAGGCCTTAGAGGCTTTCACAGAAAGGGAGGCCAAGAAGAGGTAGGTGGGACAAGATGGAGTGACATGGGCAGGTTTACTACCCCTCTTAAATAGGCAGCAGACAGCAAGAATTGCCATGAGAGCCCAGCACATGCTCCAGTCTGCAGGTAGAGTTTTGGGGTTTTGATTCTACACCAAGACCCCACTCCCTCTCTGGTGTGACCTGGACACCACTAGGGAAGAGGGGGAGAGGGGAAAGGGTTTCTGGGCTCTCCTGCTTCTGAAAGTGGCCAGTGCTTGCTTTCCAAAGGCATCCCCATCCACCCTGAACACCTGTCCATGCACACCTTGGAAGGTGTGATCCCGCCAGAGGTTTGGGCTGAAGGTAGGTTTCCTGTACCCTGAGATCTTGCTGAAACTGGATTTCCTCACAAATATTGCCTCGAACCCTAGACAGCACCATTGTCTGGGCTCTCTGCACTGTATTTGAGGAAGCAGGTTATGACAGCCATAGGGTGAGTCATATGGGAAAGGGTCATGAACACAGTCCATACTATGGACCAGAAGCCCCATGGCTGACAGTGACCCCACTGTAGTCAGAGATCTCTGGCTGTTCCAGGGAACCCAGGTACCACCAACCACCCAGCCTGAGGCAAGGCCCTTTCTTTCCCTGTGGGACACAGGACTCACTTCTAATCTCCTGTGACTGATCTAGAGTTGGACTCTACTGCTCTACTGTGTCTCCATTTCTCATCTTGAGTGGAAGTGTGTTGGAAGGGGCCTGGAAGAGAGTCACATGCTCCCTTCTAAGGGAATGGTTGTATAGCTTGCTTATAGCCTACAATCAATGGCTCAGGCCACTTGCTGTCAGTGGCCTACCAGAAAGCTTGAAAATGTCAGTAGGACTTGGTGGAGTTCTTGGGGCTTAATAGGACCCAGGCTTCAATGACTTGGCTATCCGGACGATGAGAGAGACAGAAGGAAGAGACTGGGTACACAGAGCTGTCCTTTCTATGATGCCAGGTCTGCATCCGGCAAACACCTCAACTACAGTCTCAGGGATGAACACCCCCTTTGAGGGCAGGAGGGAGCTGCTGGGAGTCGCAGAAAGCCTGTGGCCATCAGAGCCCATCACCCTGGGGCCAGAGGCATCTGCCCGGCAGCTGGTCCTGAAGAAGATCCAGGAGTTGTCCATCTCGGTAAGGAGGGAGGGTAAGTCCCAGCCTTCCCATTACTGGTCATCACTGATACCCAAGAAGGTTCCCTGCTTCAGACTAGGAGGCCATCAGACCCAGCTTTCCCAGGGCCTCTGCTGGGTGAGCTCTGCTGTTCTTGTAGCTCCCCATCCCTGGCACTCAAGGTTTCACCCTCAGCCAAGCCATTGTCTGGGGCTGAAGTCATTGTCTCCAGCTTTGCTTTACCGATGGCTGCCTTCCTGCACCTCTGTTTCAGACATAAAAAGACCAGAGTTCAAATCCTTTCTTTGCCAGACATGGTTGCTGTGCATGCCTTTAATCCCAGCACTCAGGAGACAGAGGCAGGTGGATCTCTGTATGTTTAAGGCCAGTCTGGTCTACATAGCAAGTTCCAGGACAGGTAGGGCCACATAGAGAAACCCTGTCTCAAAACAAAACAAAACAAAACAAAACAAAAAAAAAAAAAAAAGAAAAGAAAAGAAAAGAGAAAACTCAAATCTTCTCTTTGTCATATTCTTGCTGTGTGTCCTCAAGCCTGTTTTCCCTGGCCCTAAAAAGGAAGAAACAAGTTAGAAGTGGTGGAGTACACTTGTAATCCCAGCATTGAGGAGTCTACAGTGGGAGCCTGGGCTACACAGTAAGAGCTTGTCTAAACAAACGAACAAGGGGAAAACAAAGTGAATTGTCAAGAAAGGAAAAGAAAGTTGGAGGAAGAGTAATGATTCATCATAAAGTGGAGAGGCCTCAAGGACCTAACCCACTCGTTTCTCCCTCTCTTGTCCCTGCCTAACAGGGACACCAAGACGCCTTCATGGTGGCTGACTTGGATGTGCTGGCCAGCCGCCATCGGACCTTCCTCCAGGCCCTGCCCAGAGTCCAACCCTTCTATGCAGTCAAGTGTAACAACAGGCCCTGGCTGCTGCTCGTCCTGGCTGCCCTGGGCACCGGTTTTGACTGTGCCAGCCAGGTGAGCCTGTGCCAGCTTGCCAATCACCTCTCCACGGCCTGTCATGGGGCCATGGAGTGACTGGAGGAATACTGCCAATGGTCAGGAGATTAGGAAGGGAGACTCTGGCCCCCAAGATAGTGCCTGGCGTGTTGAGCACTTGAGACTTTATTGTTGCTGCTGGGATTTTGTTTGTTTGTTTGTTTGTCTTTTGTTGTTGTTGTTCTAAGACTGAGTCTACTGTAGTACAGGCTAGGTTAGCATTAACTACATAGCTGAGGATGTCTTTCAACTTCTGATCCTTCCAGACATAATTTCTCAGTGCTGATTGGACCCAAGGCTTTGTACATGCTACACAAAGCAAGCTACCAACTGAGCTCAGATGCTTTTAAATGAATAATTGAGTAGACTGTTACAACCTGAACTAGGGAACAGGTCCCTTCCTGGCATAGCCAGTCACCCTTCTGAGTGTCAGTTTCTCCCTCTTTAAAATGGGACCAACACTTAATGAAAGCAAGAACATGACCACTCCTAGGTAGGGTTGAGGAGAAGGTTTTACTCTAGATATTGAGGGAGAGAACAGTCAGGGCATCTGGAAGAGTCCAGACTGAACATGGCCAGCAGAATAAGCCAGGCCATGAGAGGAGGGGCGGGGAGGAGGAGGAAGAGAGGAAGAGAAGGGAAAGAGAGGAAGAGGTCAAAAGGACCAAGAGAGCACATGGGAACCAGGAGCGCGTGTAGCCAAATCCTTGAGGTATATGGGAATCAGACACTGCAGGGAGAGAAGCAAGGCCCAGCCCTTGGCGTGGAGAGTTTAGGGAAGGAGGCAGGAGGAGAGGTCCTGGAGGAGCCTCAGGTACTGAGGGAGACTTGTCTGGGGTCTCTCTGGGACCTGATACTCTCCCAGTGAAGGACCTGGTTCATTAGAAGATTTCCCCATTAGTTCAGGCTAAGGTCCCTAACTCTGGCTTTCCCCCCATGCCAGGGGGAGCTGGAGCAGGTGCTGGGCTTGGGCGTGGCCCCCTCACGAATCATCTTCGCCAACCCCTGTAAGGCTGGCTCCCACATCCGGTACGCGGCCCGCTGTGGGGTGCAGCTTCTGACCTTCGACAGTGAAGAGGAGCTGACTAAGCTGGCCCAGCATCACCCTGGGGCTAGGTGAGATGACAGAAGTTAAACTGGAAACTGTGGGTCAAGGGACCCTGACAGAGGCAACTGGGCCTCAGCAGCTAGGGAGAAGGTGGCCCCAAGAAAACCTCTGGGCAACAAGAGTGTTGGACTGCAGGCACAAGGGTTTGGTCAGAAGGCCCAGTGCCTTCTCTGGAACACATCAGTGTCAAGAACACCTTGCCTATGCATAGACATTGGACAGAGCCCAGCATGAGAAGGTCTGACATCCATGATGTCATAGAAAAAGTATTTACACTAGAGTGAGACCAAGGCTCACACTTCAGATTCATATGTCATATGTTGTGAAACATCTCTGGTTCTTTTGTTTATTTGTTTGCTGTTGTTTGTTTGTTTTTTGGTTTTTGGTTTTTGGTATTTTTTTTGAGACAGGGTTTCTCTGTGTAGCCCTGACTGTCCTGGAACTCTCTCTGTAGACCAGGCTGGCCTAGAACTCATAGAGATCTACCTGCCTCTGCCTCCTAAGTGCTGGAATTAAAGGCATGCAGCACTACTGCCCAGCCTACACCTCTGGTTCTTTAGAAAGTTTTAATGATGTGATTCTATTCTGCTTGCATTTGCCTGGCGGAATTCTGCAAGCAGTATGTGCTTGCTCCTTGCTCTCTATGCTGAGTAGTTGGCAGGAACTAGGCAAGGATGGGTGGGAAGGTTGGAGGGTCTCAGGGTTCCTGTGCACCCCTGCCATCCTCTCTCCTCCTCCAGGTTGGTCCTCCGGATACAGATCCAGGGCAGTCGAAGCACCTTCCCTCTGCACACCAAGTTTGGAGCCTGTCTGGAAGCATGTGGACACCTGCTTCAGGTTGCCCGAGAGCTGGGGCTGTCTGTGGTGGGGGCCTCGTAAGTGAGCAATGGCCTTCTCTGTCTCAATTTTTATTGCTGTCCCTAGGCAGCCAAGGACTCTCAGGGACACCTCTGCTTTGTGTTTTCTAAGCCTTGAGGATGTGAGGCCTTGGGGACAAAATTGAAGTCAACATCAAAGAAACTTAACACTCCAGATATGTAACATTTTTCAAATAGTATTTAAAAAATCAAAACAAATGTAAAATCTCTATGAAGAGAAAGACTGGAATTTTAAATGAAGTCGGGATTGGTGTAGCTGACTTCCTTTTTGCCCTTGGGGTCTAATCACTGATACAGATGCAGTCTCTGTCTGAAAGTTTTACATTTCATTCCTCCTGGACTCATTCTTTCTGAGTGCTGGGTGTGGGGTACACAGCTGGAATCTCAGCACTCAGGGAGGCAGAGGCAGGAGAGTAGCGAAGTCAAGGGCAGGTTGGACAACAGGAGACCAGTCTCCAACAGTGGCAGGGCTGGGGATGTGGCTCAGTTGGTAGTGTGCTTGTCTGGTATGCACTGGATAAAACCAGCCATGGTACACAACCCATAAACCAACACTCCAGACACTCTAGAGGTGTCCGGAGGAGGGTCAGAAGTTCAAGGTCATCCTTGGCTACATAACTCATTGGAGGCTAGCTTGTGCTATATGAGGTAAAAAAAAGCAGGATTGCTTTAATTAGCTATGTGTTTTTATGGCCCCTTACAATTTTTAAAATTAATAATGTTTGAATTAAACTTTTTACTTTTTTATGCTTACTTTGAATGTGTGTGTGCGCGCACACACACATGCCATGGAAAACTTTAGGAATTAGTTTCTGTTTCTCATCACGTGGGATTCAGGAATTGAACTCAGGGAGTTGGATTTGGCAGCGAGTACCTTTATGCTCTGAGCCCTCTGACCAGCCGGGTTTTGCATTTCATGAGAAAGCCCCACTCGCCTCATCCCATCTAATTGGTTACTCAGCTTATCTTCAGAGGTCAGAGCAGGGGGTTGTGGGGTTCTAGTGACATGAGTTCTAGGTAAGAGAACAGGAGCCCCTTCGACAGAGGCATTGTGAGTGAGCAGCTGGGGGAAAATGATAGGGTGACTGTGGGATGGGTGTCTCCCTGAGGACACATGCCACATACCTATGTGGGTGCCAATCTTGGCACTGGTTGGCCCAAGTCGTGAAGCCCCTGGGTGGGTGTTCCCCGGTTCATCTTTCCTCACACTGACTTCAGTCTCCACCTGTGTGTCTTCCACATCAATGGCCACACTCAGCTTCCACGTGGGTTCTGACTGCCATACACCCCAGAGCTACAGACAGGCCATTGCTGACTGTCATCGTGTGTTTGAGATGGGTTACAAGGCTGGCCACCACATGAGCCTCCTGGATCTTGGAGGGGGCTTCCCAGGAATTGAGGGCTCTGAAGTCAAATTTGAGGAGGTAAGAGGGATGGCCCCAGGGCATGAATAACAGTCTGGGTCTAGCAGCTTGGGGTTGGGGGATCAAGCGTGTGTGCATGCCTGTGTGTTTGTGTGTAGTAACCTGGTGTAACTGGGAGTCTGTACATGTCTTCACTGACGACATGCATGTCTGTGAGTGTGTCTGAGTGTGTGCTTGCTTCTTATTGCACTTCTTTTTGTTGCCACACAGCTCTGATACAAAATCAGGAGCTACATCTAACAATGGCCTCCTCTTCTTTCTCCTCCTCCTCTTCCTCCTCCCCTTCTTCCTTTTCCTCCTCTGCTTTCTCCTCTGTTTCTTCTTCCTCCTCCTCCCCTCCTTTCTCCCGCCCATCCCCATTGCTCTCCCCCCCACTTCTTTTTCATCTCTAGTCTGGCATGAGGTGAGTTATACCATTGAGCTAGCTCTCCAGAACCTCTGTGTCCCCCTTTAGACATGTTAGCGGCTGGCCCTGGCTATGCCTGATAGAAACTCATGACCCCTTAACTTCATTCTGTCTCTGCTGACCATGGGCCAATTATTTGCAACATCACATTCCTAAGGGTGCCAGAGCCTATGCATTGGCTGTGCCCTTTGACCTCTCTCTGTTTCTTCTTGAATACAATGAGATAAGCTTGCTCTCCACATGGCTATTGTTAGGGCACAGGAGGGAAAGGAGTGTGGTCATGCCAGTTGCTTAGACTCAGGGATACAGTAGAGATGGGATCTGTCACCATAGATGGCGGGAGTGATCAATGCTGCCCTGACCCAGTACTTCCCGGAGGGGTCCGGTGTCAAGGTCATTGCAGAGCCTGGCCGATTCTATGCGGAGTCTGTGTGCACAGCTGCTGTGAACATCATAGCCAAGAAAGCCTCCCTGAAGCCAGGTGTGTAGCCACTATCCAAGTGTCACCAGGACTCAGAGACAGGTTGGACAGTGGATTTGGGGTATACCCTGGGTGCTTATTTATAGGAAATGAGATCAGAGCTGAGCACTGGATTGGCCCTGTCTGTGCACTGTTTACTGTTACCCAGAAGAAGGGAAGGTGAAGGGCAGAGACCAAGGTAAGTCTACCCTGCACTGAGGGAACAATCGCAAGGTACTGCCTACGAGGCCTTAGACACCTGATATCTAAACCCAGTAAATCAGGAGCAGATCCTGGAGTGCAGCAGGTGACAGTTCCAGACTATACCAGTTCCCACAAAGGATAGCACGGGGTTGATTGCTGTGATTGGATGCATCCCCGAGGCTGACATCTTCTGGTGACAGTAGCTGTTGACACTCATCACTGTGTCTCCCAGGAGAGTTCTTTAGCTATTTTGTCTCTGAGTGTGGGAGGGAGGGAGGGAGGGTGGCCATCTTCCCAGAGAATGACCCAGAAATATTTTCATGGCAAAATCAAGAATATTCCCAGGTCTATATCCACTGGGTTAGCGTTCTTTGATCTTCTGGATGGAGTAACACTGGCATGCGAATATCTGTCAGTCACTCTGATCCCCTCCCCTACTCTTCTGATGGAGTGTGTCATTGGAGGATGCTGGGTGTAGCACACCGGTCTTCAGTCATTCCGCCACAGATAATTACAAGGATTTGGGAGATTGTTTTATTCACAAAAGCAAGAGCTGTCAATATGCAGAAATCAAAGACAGCTGAAACATATATTTTACCTCAGGCCTGCTCACCAATCTTGTGAGACAGCTTTGGGTAACACATAGTGAACATGTGTAAACATGGAGACTCACAGAGAGCAGTGGCTCATCCAAGACAGCACAGCTCATTAGCAATGCAGCTGGCCCAGGTCCTTCTGAGTCCAGGGTAGGTGCCCTTCACTCCTGGCATCAAGATGAACTCAACCCAGAATCAATCAGGTACCACCGGGAATGGAGTTAGAGAGAGGGAGGAGAAAGAAAACTATCAGTGAGAAAGTCCGTACTCAAAGTCAGCATCCAAGTGGCAGCCGATTGTCTAGATGTTAAGAGAATCCAACTTAAATCCTGAATGCAGGTTCAGGAGCAATGTGAAGGCCAACTAAGATGGCTGTGAAGAGCAGGCTGGTGGACAGTCGTGTCTGGGGGATATGTAACAAGAGCATGTGGGATCAAGGGAGAAAGCTGCCACATGGGTAACTGAGTCACATCAATAGAGGCTGAGTGTTCAGAGGGAGGGGGCCGTCTGCAGCTGGTGGTGCTGTTACGGCTGTCCACTGTTCTGTAGCACTCCCAGGATTTGTCCTCAGGATTTTTTCTAATTAGCTATGGCAAGACAGACTCACATGGAGACAGGCCTCAGATAAATCTTGACAGTTTCCCTGAGACAGGAGTCCCTGCATGCATCATCCACATAAAGTGGATGGAGAAGGAAAAGAAGGCCAGCATCTTCACTGGGATGTTTGCTTGTGGAAACAGGTCTCATGTAGTCTAGACTGACCTGGGCCTTGCCACGTGAGGGAGTCTCTGCAGGTGTAGGCAGGCAGCGAAGGAAGAGGCGAGAATGAAAACTCTTCAGATTGACTTGTCAGGCCTGCGTCAAACTTCAGGAAGTCTGATCCTAGGTGGTTTACTGGCATATTTAAACACAATCACATTTGGAAAAAGGCAACAGGCAACAATCATTCTATTCCAGGTGCACAATAAAGCTTAAGGTGTGACTACATAGAAACGCCTTTACAAAGTGCATGTGACCATAAGGGTGGGTTCTATAGCTTTAAGACCTAGGATCTGGTGTGGCCTCTGCCCAAGATAGCATAGAGGTCAGCAGGCTATAACGTACGTGTGACTTCTCCTCTAAGGGTGGGTTCTATTGACAGAAAGCTAAAGATAATGTTCTAGGGAAGGAGATTCCAGGGTAGACATTCTGGGGCATTGGAGTGAGGTCTGCCTCTACAGATAGCAAGAGGTCACTAGGGCAGGAACAATACCCACTCGCAGCTTTCTGGATAGAAGGCATTTATTTTATTTCAATTTACCTCAATGAGTGGTTAACATTCCTGGATTCCCTAGTGGTCTATGAGCACAAGGACCATTGTGTCCCCAACAGCCCTGTAGCTAAGAATGACCTTAAACTTCTGATCCTCCTTCTTCCCTAGTTCTGAGTTTACATGTGTGTACCATTATGACTGGATTTATGTGGTGCTGGGATCAAACCCGGGGCTTTGTGTGTTCTAGACAAATTCTCTACCAACTGAGTTACATCCTACTGTTACTACTACTACTACTACTACTACTACTACTACTACTACTACTACTA
>JADRCH010000213.1:333317-344250 GCA_019843965.1 Rhynchomys soricoides | reverse complement strand
CTCTCTCTCTCTCTCTCTCTCTCTCTCTCTCTCTCTCTCTCTCTCTCCAGCCCAGAACCCCAGTGAAGGCAACGGTGCACCTCATATTTAGGGTGAGTCTTTTCCCCTCATTTAACCCAATCTAGAAACTCCCTTAAGGACACTCCCAGAAGCCTGCTCCTAGGAGATTTCCGATGCCTCTATGTTGAAACCCTCTAATCGTCACGATTCCACTTTGGCTGTTTCTTGTGGGTTCTTTTGAGGTGTAATTTACATTTTAATTTTTATGATGAAAAACTCGATCAGTTTTAGGACACCTTCAACCTTCCATCCTACTGCCATCCATCCAGCTGAACAAGACACTTTTAGCCAAAGTCACCAGATCCCAACTGTCCTGGTCAACTTGCCAGATCACTCTGCTGCGTGTCTGTGGGGACAGCCCTGATTGTTAATTGATGTGGGAGGGGCCAGACCACTGTCGGTAATGCCACCCGTGATCAGGCCAGACCTGAGCATGAACCAGAGGGAGCAAAGCCAGCAAGCAGCGTTCCTCTGTAGTATCTGCTTCCATTTCTGCCTCCAGGTTCCTGCCTTTGAGGTTCTGCCCTGACTCACCTGGAGGTGTAAGCTGAAATAAATACTTTGTTTCCCAAGTGGCTTTCGAAAATCTGAACGCTGCATAAAGAGCCCCAGGAGAAGGCATAGTATCAGGTCCCTCATTGTCCTGGAGCAGTCAGATCTGTGTTTGCTTTGATGTTTCCTCCAATCCTACTTAGCTTTCCTCTTGTAAGTCATTTGTTAGTGAAAGCAGGCCATTTGTCAGGGTTTCCCACCTCGTGGCTGCCAAGTGCAGCCTCATAGCGCAGGGCTTGTGTTCCCCCACTGACTTCCCTGCTCACTGGTGCATAGTTATTACAGGCTTAATCCTGCTTATGTTTGATTTTTTTTTTCTTTTGGACAAGCCTAAGCAATGAATGCATGTTCGGCATCAGGAAACCTTTTGCGTTGTGTTTTCTCTCTGTGTGTCTCTCCCTCCCTCCCCCTCTTTCCTCTCATTGTGTGTTTCTTACTGCAGACCTGAAATTGGACCAGCGATCTTGCTAAGTATCTGGATATGGCGTTGCTAGTTAACACTTCAGATAAATGCCTACTTCCCGAGACTGTTTAACAGTTTGCACCTACATTCCCATCAGCCATGTACAAAAGTCCTAATTGCTCCAAAGTTAAAAGTGCTTTTTTTCATTTTTAGCTATCAGTGCTTATGAAATACTAATTCACTGTGTTTTTAAAAAATAATGTTTGTTGCATTATTTAGATAAATAGAGTTTGGGTGTGGGGGGCAAGGTCCTACTATGTAGCCTAGGCTGCCTCAAACCTGCAGTCCTCCTGCCTCAGACCCTGAGGGCTAGTATTCTGGGATTTGAAATATCTTATCAAATGATGCGAGTTCTTCCTCACACTGATTGGCTCTTTCACACTGTGCCTCTTTCACAGCATGCCTGACCTGAGCCAATGACCTAGGGTGCCCCCACGAAAATGGCTTAAGAGAAAGCCAAGTGTTGTCTCATTGTCCTGTTATAGGAATTAGGCAGTTGGGTCAGAACTGAGGATGGCATGGGCTGACCAGGCATAGACCAGGCAAAAGGTCCGAGATGACATCACACAGGTCTGGTGTCAGCTGGGATGGCCACACAGCTGGAGGCTGGCCTCGTGGTCCCCCTATATATTAGTTACTGTTCTCTAGAGGTACAGAGCCAATAAGATGAACATACATTATAGGGGATTTAACGGATTGACTGCACGGCACAGGATGGGCAGTCCAACCGTGGCTGTCTGCACACCGGAGAGACAGAGAACCAGCCGATGCTCAGCCCAAGAGGATGGACTCCTCAGAGCTTCCAATCTGGTGCTGAAGGTTTGGAGAATCTCTGGAGAGCTGCTGGATTTCAGTCCATGTGGCAAGGCTGAAAAACCTGGGTTTGGCTGTCAGCTCGGGGATCAAACTCAGGTTGTCATGCTTAGCAGCGAGCACTTTTACCCACTGAGCTGTCTCTCTGGCCCGAGATTTTAAATGTGTAGGATATAGCTCATCTTCTATCATTTCTTTTTGTTTCTGCATTACTAACTCAGTTTTATAGTGTCTTGTTAAAGATTTCTGCCACTGTGTACGTGAAGGATGTTGGCCTGTGGTTTTAAAATAATGGTTTTGTTTTATTTTAGGGTTAGATTATGCTGACCTCATAAAATAGGTTGGGAAATGGTCCTTCTTCCGCTATATTCTGAGTTTGTATGAGATTGGTGAATTTTTCCCTTCAATGTTGGGATATCAGTAATGCCCTTCAAGCTTCGGTGACCTTGGTTGATAAAAGGCTGGCTTGGGTCTTCTCTTCTTTCTTCGTTGGTTTTGCTGTGTTATCTTTTCAAAGGATTTATTTAAGTTGTTTGATCCTGTGACAGACGTTCATCATAGTTCCTTATTGTTGTCAAATGTGCAGGGTTTGTAATAATCTCTCCTGCATTCTAATATTGGTAATGTTTTCTCTGTCTCTGTCTCTGTCTCTCCCTCCCTCCTTCCCTCTCCTAGGTTCTTACCACATACATCTGCCTGCCTTGGGACTCTCTCTGTAGACCAGGCTGGCCTCTAATTCTACCTTTGCCTTCCAAGTGCTGAGATTAAAGGTGGGTGTCACCATCCCCAGCCCCTTCATTCTTCTCTTTGTGTGTGTGTGTGTGTGTGTGTGTGTGTGTGTGTGAGACACATGTAGGAGTACCCAAGGAGGTCAGACGAGGGTGCCTGATGTGGGCACTGAGAACTGAATTTAGGTCCTCCACAGCCAGTGCTCTTAACCACCGAGCCATCTCTCCAGCCCCCTGATGGTTTTCTTTCTTTATTCTTGTTAGCAGTTTATCAAAATTATGAATTATACATTTTTAAAACTTTAAAATGTCTTATTGCTTAATTAATTAACTTACTTATTTACTTATATATTTTCTTTAAGACAGGGTGTCACTCTGTAGCTCAGGCTGGTCTGGAGTTCATGGCAATCCTCCTGCTTCAGCTTTCCAAGAGCTGCATTTACAGGTGTGAGCCAACCTGTCCAACTTTTTCCGTTAAAAGGTACTTCCTCTTTTCATTTAACTCTATGTTTTACTCCTCGTTTTAAAGCCTTTTGTTTTATTTTATTTTTTAACCTTTGAGACATAGTCTCCTCTAAGCCCAGGCTGGCCTTGAACTTTCTGTGTAGCTGAGGGTGACCTTGAACTCCTGACCCTCCATTGCTGGGGCTGTCACTCCATTTTCAATCTTCTTCTTCCTCTTCCTCTTCTTTTTCCTCCTCCTCCTCCTCTTCCATCTTTATTTTTAAATATTTATTGCCATAAACAAAGACAGATTTGTAGTTTATTTTGTATTTTTTAAAAATAAATACACTTTCGATTTAAAAAAAATACTTATTTTGTGTATATTGTCATATATACCAGAAGAGAGGATCGGATCCCATTACAGGTGGTTGTGAGCTACCATGTGGTTGCTGGGAATTGAACTCAGGGCCTCTGGAAGAGCAGTCAGTACTCTTAGCCACTGAGCCATCTCTCCAGCCCCCTCTTCCTCCTCAACATCACCCAACCTTGCGTCGTTCTATGAGCCTGCGTTAGTTACAGCCACTCACTTTCACATATTCTGTCTTAATTAGAATTTCTCTCTTGACTTTGCCATGAATTATTTAGCAGTTCATTGTTTAATTTACAAGTATTTAGTACACCATCATTGCTTTCTAGTTTAACTGAATTGTGCTCAGAAGCACACTGTGTATGCACAGTTTCTAACCTTTGAGTTTGTTGACCTTCTCCACAGCTCCAGAGTACAGTCTGTGTTCATAAATCATCCGTAGGAAGTTGAAAATCTGCATCTGGGCTCTCTCAGCTGAGTCAGATAGCTAGCCCCTTTGTTCCAAATCTCTGTGTCTCTGGAGATAGTCTTTTTATTTCCTAGATGCTTTTAAGATTTCCTCTTGGTCTATAGTATTTTGCATTTTTGCTGTGATGTGTCTAGGTGCATTTTTCTTAATTAACAAACATCTTAAAGAGTAGTTTAAAAGGAGAAAGTGCAGAATTTTTGACTGACCCACTGCAGGCAGCTTCTCTCCCCATTAGCAACCCCGATGGGTGCGAATCATTTATTACAATTAAATAAAATTCTTGGCTGGGGATGTGTCTGGCTCTTTGACTCAAATCAGTGTCTGGTGGGTGCTGGGACTTTCAGCCACTGACTTCTCCCTTTCTCCTTCTGCACTTCCAGTTAAATCAATGGTGTGTATTTCTCATGGGCTCTCTGTCTTGTACCCTTTCTTTGTATTATTTTAGGCTTTTGTCGTTGTTTGAGACAAGGTCTCACTGGGTAACCTTGGTTGGACTAGAACCTGCTATGTAGACCAGATTAGTCTCAAACTCACAGCAACCCTCCAATGTGTGTGATACCATGTGGATGGAATTTTTTTTACATGTGTGTATGTGTGTTAGAGAGAGAGAGAGAGAGAGAGAGAGAGAGAGAGAGAGAGAGAGAGAGTGTGTGTGTGTCTGGGCACCAGACTCAGGCCACCAGGGTGACACTGGTGCCTTTACCTCCTGAGCCTCTCACTAGCCTTAAATTTTAGTCCTCTGTCCTCATGGTCATTCCAGACTTTTCTCTCTCTTTTCAGCCAGGCCTTATCCATTTAAAAAATTTTTCTTGGCTTTTCATTACTGTATCATTCGTTTCTAGAATGATCTCTTTAAACTAATGGTCACAGCCTGGTGGTGGTGGCACTCAGGAGGCAGAGACAGGCAGATCTCTGAGTTCATGGCCAGCCTGGTCTACAGAGTTGGTTCTAGGATATCCAGGGCTACAAAGAGAAACCCTGTCTCAGAAACAAACAAACAACAAAACAAAAAACCTAGTAGTCACTTCTGGAAATTTTCATTTTTCATGAAGATGTTCGCTACACTTTCGCCAGTGAGTTTGAAAACTTATTTTGCTGACTAATATGGATCCTAGATGCTTCCCCCAGAGAGCTCAGTTTGCATTTTCCAGGGAATAGAGGCACAAATGGTCAACTTTACTTCAGTCCACAGTCAGCATTGAGATTACAGACTGACCATCCCTGAGGTACAGTCTAGAATTCAAATCCTTTGGTGTGGCTCACTGTGACATGGTGGCCGGCTCACTGTGTCATGGCTTGCTCACTGTGGTTCACTGTGACATGGTAGCCTGCTCACTGTGTCATGGCCGGCTCACTGGGGCTCACTGGGGCTCACTGTGACATGGAGGCCCTTGCATTTGCCATTTTGTCTTCCGCTCTGTGCTCCTTCAGTCTCACTGGCTTTGTTTAACTTTTCATTAGTTTATTCGTTTAGTGTGTGTAGAGGCATGGATGTGTCACAGTGCACACTTGGAGGTCAGGGACAAACCTGTGGGAGCAGTTCTTTCCTTCCACCTTTGAGACAGAGATTGACCCTAGATTGTCAGGATGATGCAGACATCTCAATCCACTGAACCACTGAGCCTTGTTTTGTGTTTTTAAAAATCTTTATTATAGGGCTGAAGAGATGGCTTGGTGGTTAAGAGCACTGACTGCTCTTCCAGAGGTCCTGAGTTCAATTCCCAGCAACCACATGGTGGCTCACAGCCATCTGTAATGGGATCTGATGCCCTTTTCTGGTGTGTCTGAAGATAGTGACAGTGTAATCAGATACATAAAATAAATAAATCTTTTAAAAAATCTTTATTATAAAGAACAGTGTTAAAACCATCACACAGCAGAATTAACCAGTCCCAAAGCTAAACAAGTCAGAGAATTTCTACTCTGAGTGGTCATTTAGACCTTCCTCGTCTTTCTTTTTATTTATTTTCTACATGTTATCCTGTGCCTACGTGTGTGTGTGTGTGTGTGTATGGGTACACACACACACACACACACATACACACACACATACTTTTGGATAGATTACACGCACGAGGCAGGACATGCAGGTTTTTTTCTTTCTGAGAGTGTGTGACCTAGCTTAATATTTTAACCCCACCCATTTTCCTGCAAACTTTGTGATTACATTTTTTTGTGTGTGTTTGTTTTGAGATGGGGTCTCACTGTGTCACTCTGGCTGTATGTAGACCAGGCTGTCCTGGAACTCACAGAAGTCCACCTGCCTCTGCCTCCTGAGTGCTGAGGTTACAGGCGTGCACCACCACACCAGACGCCACCTGTGCTCTGAACTTCTGTCTGTCCTTTCCTTGTGGAGCCCTGAGTACAACAGGACAAACTGCCCAGAGCCAGGAAATGTCCAATAAATGTCATAATAAAAAGGGACTTCCTGCTCAGTTTATGGTGGCTACTTCCTCTCTTCTGGGAACTCCTTGACCCTGGATGCCCAGCACCCTGACAGTCTCAGCTGTCATATTATTTAGGAGGGGGCTATGTGACAAAGAATATCACATAGCCCAGGCTAGCCTCAAACTTGCTATACTGATGGAAGAGCAGCCTCTGCAGAGGTGGGGAGTGTGGCTCAGAGAGGTGAGGTCACCTGCCTGGGCTCTCACAGCTGATACAAACCAGACAGGCTGGAGAAATGCTTAGAGATCAGGAACTCTGGGCGCTGTTCCAGAGGCCCAGGTTCAATCTCCAGCACCCACACGATGGTTCAAAATAGACTCTAACTCCGGTCCCAGAGAATCCTCTTCTGACCATCCTAGACATCAGGCATGCAAGTGCACACACATACATGTAAGAGAAGCATTCATACTTAACAAGTCAATAAATAATTTTTTAATTAAAAAATTTAAAAGAAACAAACCAACAGAGCTATGCAGTAAATTTTGAACTGGCTTACATGGGGTCTAGCCTCTTCTTCCCTTGTCTGTGCAGCGCCCTCATTGAGACTTGATTTCTCCATATGTAATGAGTAAGGTGGTCCAGTCTGGGTCTCTGAGCCTAATCTTCAGTTCCACACTAGACCTGACACGGGAAGCATGTCACGGAGAATTCCCTGTTGGCCACAAGGTGGCAGTGGTGTGCAGCGAGAGTCCAGGGTCCTCGATGACACTGCAGACCAGGTTTGTTTAGATGTCTCTGCTTCTCGCTGTGGGAATAAAGAGAATATGATTTAACTTAAGGTTCAAAACCTCATTTTCCCTCCATCTCACTAGATTTAACAAGCTCTTGAAGATGCCTCCTCTAAAATGGGGGGAGGGGCACCGAGCCCCATTACAAGGCTAAACGGATGAACTTGTCTTCTCCTCTCATTCGTTTTATTTGTTGATACAGAGTCTCGCTATGCACTGCAGGTGGACCTCAAACTCACAGAAACCTGCCTGCCTCTGCCTCCCGAGTGCTGGGATTAAAGTCACAGGCTACCACATTCAGCTCACTCCCTCACTCTTAAGGCTCAGCTCCACCCTACCCAGAGGACTCAGTGAGTGTGGGAAGTAGGGAGGTTGGATTTGGGCAGAGCTTGGGGCAGGCCTAACAGAAGCCAGAAACACTGATAGAGTCTCCAGCAGCTGCTGCTTTCCCAAAGCCCAGGCTTTGTGAGGTCTGGCTCCAGGAGCCACAAAATGGAACCAATCGGGACATGGTAACACAGGCCTGTGATCCTAGCAGAAGTTTGAGGCTGTGCAGCAAGACTTTATAACTACCCACCCAACCAGACTTGAGAGTAGAGAGCCTGTATGATATGTAGGGAGCCCTCAGTCCCAGCACATAAAAACAGATGTGTAGGCCTGTAATCCCAGAATCTGGGAGGCTGAGGCAAAAGACTCAGTAGCAGAAGGATCCAGATCAGGAGTCAAGGGCATTCTTGACTATGTAGTGGGTTACAAGACAATCTGGGCTACATGAGACTCTGTCTCAAAAGCACATTATGGGCCAGGCAGTGATGGGCCCACATTTTTAATCCCAACACTCAGGAGGCAGAGGCAGGTGGATCTCTGAGTTTGAGGCCAGCCTGGTCTACAGAGCAAGTTCCAAGACAGCCAGAGATACATAAGGAAACCCAGTCTTGAAAAACAAGCAACCCCCCCCCCAACCAAAAAATTAAAGATGCAAACAATGAAGTATAACCACACTACAAGGAAACAGAGAAGAGTTCCTTTTTAAAATTAACTTTGGAAAAGCTAGAGAGATGGCTCAATGGTTAGGAACACTTGTTGCTCTTGTAGAGGACCCAGGTTTGATTCCCAGCATCCACACAGCAGCTCACAACCATCTGTAACTCTGGTTCCTCGTGATCCAATAACATCTTCTGGACACCAGACATGTATATGGTACACATACATACACACACACAGGCAAAACACTTAGACACATAAAATAAAATAAATCTGAAATTTTAAATTTTGTAGTTAGAAAGAATGGCCTTTCTAGGCTTAAAACTAAAGGCTTCATTGGTGTGGGCTGAAGAGATGGCTCGGCGGTTAAGAGAACTGGCTGCTCTTCCAAAGGACCTGGGTAATTCCAAAGGATTCCCAGCACCCACATGGCAGTTCACAACCATCTATAATTTCAATTCCAGGGGATCCGATGCCCTCTTTGGCTTCCACATATATCAGACATGCAAATGGCACACAGACATATGTGCAGGCAAAACACACACACACACACACACACACACACACACACACACACACACATATGTAATTAAAGCAGCAAGAAGCAAACAAACAAAAGACCTAACTGCTGGGGGCTGGAGAGGTGGCTCAGTGGGTAAGTGGTTGCTTTGGAACTATGAGGACCTGAACTTGGGTCTCACACATTTGCCTCTTTTTCTCTTCTCCCTGGAAGCATTCTCGCTGAGAGTTGGTTTCTCCATATGTAATGAGTAATTTGGCTCAGATCTGGGTCCCTGAGGAGCCCTAGGTTCAGACATTCTTAGGCTGAGACTTCGTGGTCTAGAATGTGTCTGGGTTGTGGGAATTACTGCAGTTTGCTGGCCGCATGCCTAGCTCAAAATATAAGCACCATCTTTAGGAAGAGACCCTGCCTCAAAGGAATAAGGTAGAGTCTCTCCCTGCCTCCTTCCTCTGACCTCTGTGTACACCCTAAACTCCAACCTCCCCCTACCAATACATTTTTAAAATTTAAAAAAAAATTAGAAGCCACACAAAATTGGAAACTGTTGGTATGCTTTTGAAGAAATGCTCACTGTTATGCATAACATAATTACAAATTTAAAATACATTTAGATTCCATTTTTCTCCTATCAGATTGGCAGAAATCCAAAGTTTGATAACACTCCTAAGCAGCATTCCCTGAGCGAGCAGGCATGCACATTACTGCTAGGGAGAGGAATGCCTTCACGAAGCCCTTATGTGGGACAAGATGGCAATCTTTAGCAAAATCACAAAAATACCCACAGGAGGCAGAATCCTGAGGTGACCCGCATTGGTCTCATCTCCACAGGGACCCTGTACTTGCTTGCATGTGTTGTGGGCCTGTGCCTATCAGACAGAATTCAGTGATTAAATCCCATTAAGTGGCAAAAGGAGCTTGGAGACAGAGGCAGGTGAGGTGCCAAGTCAGTTGATCTGGAGAGGGGAGATTATCCTGGGTGGATGGAGAAAAGGCAGGGGAGCCCCCTTGGAAGCCTCGGGTTTCCCCAGCAGAAGTCGTGGATTTGAAGACTGGGAAAGAGCCATTGTGATGATTCTTGATTGTCGTTGAAGGGAGTAAGGAGGACTCTGGGAGTTCTAGGCTGGTAGCCACCAAGACAGCAGAGACCTCAGGTCTATGCTTCCAGGAACCAAATGCTGCCGTAGGAATGAGTTGGAAGATGCTCCCTTCCGGTATCTCCAAATGAGAGCCGAGTCTTGCACATATCTTAATGCTTTTCAGCATGGGATATGTGCTGAACACCAGTTATTGTCTTAACCTGCTGCATGCTAGGTAATCTGATATTCGGCAATAGAAAGCCAAGTCAAGCTGGGAGGAGGAGTGGGGGTGGGCTCCTCTAATTCCAGCATCCAGGAGGCAGAGGCAGAGGCCGGTGGGTTTCTGAGTTCGAGGCCAGCCCGGTCTACAGAGAGCGAGTTCCAGGACAGCCAGAAGAAGAAGAAAAAAGAAAATCTATATAGTGGCTTCAGTGTAGCTGGGGGACTTTTCCTGTCAGTATTCTCGCTCGTGAATGAAACAGTGTACACACAATGGTTTGTTGCAGCATGATTTACGATTCTAAGATAAATTAAAATAAATTAAAAAATAAGCCAGATCTGGTGACTCCTGTGTACAATCTCAGAACTCGGAGAGCTGAGACAAGAGGGCTTCTGTGAGTTTGAAGCCAGAGTGGTCTACCACCGAAAGCCTGCCTCAAAACAACAGACATATAAAATAAGAACAGCTCTGGGGCTGAAGGTAGAGCTCAGAGGTAGAGCATGGGAAACTCGTGCTGGGCTGTGGGTTCTAGCACAAGACGGAACCAACAGAAGCAACTCCAGAGTCCACCCTGGGGGATCTAGTTAGTAATGAACTCACTGTGTATAGCAAGGTGTTAAGGAGCCAGGAAGGCCTCTGATCACTGATCTCAGCTGTGTTGCTAGTGAGAAGGGGGAAAGCTTGGTGCTGTTTGCCAGCGTTTCTATGGAAGCCGGTGCTAGAAGAAAGCAGTCACTGTTTTGTTTTGTTTTGTTTTGCTTTGTTTTGTTTTTGCTTGAGGCAGGGTTTCTCTCTGTATCATCCCTGGCTGTCCTGGAACTCACTCTGTAGACCAGGCTGACTCCTAACTCACAGAGATCTGCCTGCTTTTGCCTCCTGAGTGCTGGGATTAAAGGTATGTGCTACCACCACTCAGCAAGCAGTCACTTTTGTAGGTACATAAACAAACTCTGAAAGAATCCAGGGAAGGGGACCCGAGGGAGGTGGGGACAAAGCCAGAAGAGGGCAAGTGAGGCAGAGGCAGAGGCAGAGGCAGAGGCAGAGGCAGAGGCAGAGGC
>JADRCH010000213.1:308889-333307 GCA_019843965.1 Rhynchomys soricoides | reverse complement strand
GAGGCAGAGGCAGAGGCAGAGGCAGAGGCAGAGGCAGAGGCAGAGGCAGAGGCAGAGGCAGAGGCAGACATTTTACTACTTGCCTTGTACTTTTGTTTTCTTTTCTTATTTTGCTGTTTGGCAAGGGGTCTTAAGCTCCTTCCTTAGCCAAGGCTGGCCTTGAACTCCTAGATCTCAGCCTTCCAAGTGCCATGATGTACACTGCCATACTGTATATTTTTGCATTGTTCTGTGTCGTGGATTTGAGTCTTTCTCCTCAATGATGAGCATGGAGGGCAAAGGCTGGTTTCTTCAATTGCTTCTTCTCCTTATTTTTGGAGACAGAGTCTCTCAATGAACGAACGCTCAATGAGTTTGCCATTTCAGAAGACTGTCCTCTCCCAAATCCTATCCTATCTCTGCACCAGACCCAGCACTAGGCTTACAGATGTGAGCCTGCACATCAGGTGAATACTGGAGATTCAAATTCAGATCCTTGTGCTTGGTTAGGCAGGTTATCTACTGAGCCATCTCTCCAGCCCCTGGTTTGTGTGTGTGTGTGTGTGTGTGTGTGTGTGTGTGTGTGTGTATAAGAGAGAGAGACAGGCAGATAGACAGACAGATGAGACAGACAGATTCTGTTGATGAGATTGGCCTTGAACTTAAGGAGATCCTTCTGTCTCAGCCACCACACACTAGGATACAGGCCCAAGTTACCATGACACATTTACAGATGTTTTTTGAACCAAACACTCCACGAACAGGCAGAAAATTGGAAGTCATTGAGCAACGCATCACCGTAGCCCTCCTGCTCCTTTCTGGGCCCAAGCTGCTTTCATCCTTGCATGTGCAAGCTGATTCTGGGCTATTCTTCCATCCAGCCCTTGACCTCTGGCCTCTTCACATCTGCCTTCTGCTCTAGAGGCCCCAGAGGTAAGGCCTGTTTCTGTGTTTGAGCAAGTCTTCTGACTGGGACTCACTGTTCCCATCTGTGAAATGGAGATGATAAAATCTCATCAGGTATTGAGAAAGGACTGAGATAACTCATGTGAAATGCTCACCCTGCTTCGAGTGCCCCTGGGAGATGCCCAGCACAGTCCACTCCTCCTGGCTCCTTCAATTGCAGTGAGAAGGTTGGGCCCAGTGAACCCTTGGATTTCCATGCGCTCTGAGCTACTGGTGGGCAGAGAAGGTGCTGTTTCACTTCAGATGTGGGTTTGTGAGACACTGACAAGGTGGCGACTTGCTCTGTCACTCTGTCACACTGAAGCATGGCAGTAACACAGACAGGCTGGGAGGAAGGGCTCTGACTTGCAGCCAGGCCTTGGCAAGTATGCCTCTCTGCTCAAGTGCATGTGTCAAAGGAGCCACATGGGGACTTGGAACCCCCCTGGACTCTCTCTACCTTCTTAGGGTCTGACAGAAGGCCCAGGAAGGCTGTTGCCACCCAGCCTCCTCCACAACATCTGCCCCACCAGGAGGCACAGAGTAACACTCTTCTGTCCGTGGTAGTTTGTAGGAGAGCCATGAACTGCTGGAGTGGCCAGGATTCTATATGCCCTGTTGCCCACTATGTCAGACCCAGCTTCTTCACTACCTGCAGCCTGCTACCGCTGCCACACGGCTCCTGACCTTGAAGTCACCCTGTCTCCACAGTACTGGCGGGTTCCATGAAATAGGGTGCTCACAGGCTCTAACCATGCTATTTGTTTATTCTGTTAAAATGTGTGTGTGTGTGTGTGTGTGTGTGTGTGTGTGTGTAAGAGAGAGGCAGGCAGGCAAGCAGACAGACAGAGCACACACATGCCACAGTGTACACATAGAGGTCAGATAATAACTTTCTGGAGTCAGTTCTCTCCTTGCATCATTTGAGGCCTGAGGGACCAAGGTGATGTCAGGGTGGAGAACAAGTACCACCTACCGATGAGCCAGCTCTCAGGACCCTGGACCACACACTCCTAGTCTCTTGTTTAGTTTTTGTAAAGTCAGATTCAGATATTGGAGCTTCGAGCTGACAACGGAATTTGAGTGTTTCTCTTAGCAGCAATCACACTGCTCAGTGTGTCTGCCTGCCTTCCGAGGTGGCTTCCGCCCTCACTGCCGGCCCCTGGGAGCCAGACCGTTCTGAAAGCTAAAGTGCACAGAGCACAGGGAGACCTGCATGGGTGCCAGCAGCATGTAAGGATCCCAGACTGACTGCACTAATCCTGTTTTGACTGGTGTAATCTGGTTTTAGTGGGCGTTAACTCAGGAGGTTTATGCCGACTACACTAGTCTCTGCCACTTTTCTCTGGTGGGCTCAGCTGGAGCATATGGGAGTCTACTGGATTATTCAGAGGTCTTGGCTGGTTTGTTTCCAATCAGTGTCATAACAGTAGACACTTATTTTACATTTATGCTACATCAATAATGTCAATTGTACCTTGCAGCTAAAAATTCATATGACCCTACAACTGTCTATCAGTAATGTTGATTTTATACAGGGAGAAACTGAGGCATAGGACCTCCTCTGGCTCCAGAGTCTCTACAGGACACTCCCTTACTACAGAGTGAGTGAGTGATTCAAAGTGACTTTTCTCTTGAGAGTCCCACTGCGCAGATTAGTCACTGACTAAAGGTCCTCCTGCCTTGGCCCTCTGAACGCAGAGAGTGCAGGCTGGGTGTATCACCACATCAGGCCTCAGGGTGATTTGACATCATCTGACTAGTTCATTTGCCAGCATAGGTTGCTTTGTGCTGGTCCACTCTTCACTTGATTTGACTTCAACACATTTCAGTTGACACACAAGAGCTAAGGTCTCATCCATCCTTGAAGTAGGAACCATTGTTAGCTTCCTGGGCGTGCTAAAATTTCCACCAACTTAGCCATTTAAGAAAAAAATGGGGGTTTCTTCCTTCTTCTCTCCCTTTCTTTCCTTTCCCTTTTCTGAGATAGGGTTTCAAGTAGCCCCAGGCTGGCCTTGAACTCCTGATTCTCCTGCCTCCATCTCCCAAGGGCTAGAATTACCAGGTGTGTACCAGCATACCCAGTTTACAAAGACCTTTCCCCAACTCAGGCCACGATCTCCAGTGCCAAGGAATGGGGTGGGGCGTGCCCTTCTGAGAGCTTCCAATCCTTCAGTCCACGTGCTGGTGCCTTCTCCAAAGAGAAGGAAAGCAATTCCTCGCTGGGCTGGGTTCACCCCAACACTTTGGGTTTACTGATTGTGATATGGGACAAAAAGGGAAAGCATAACCCACACCCCTGGCCCTGGGAGAAACCTTGCACTTATCTGGGCTCATGTGCTTGTTGATCTTCCTGGCTGGGACAACGGAGACTTCCCGGAAATGTAAGTGAGATACGGAAACACTCCTGTAAACAGGCACTGGAATAGTGCCAGGTCCGTGAGCCTCTGCCACAGGCTCCTATAAACAGTCACGGGGAGAGCATCAGCTCTGAGCTCTGCCTGCAAGGATGTCCTGGACTTTGTGTGTCAGTGAAAGTGGATCCAACTGCGTAGCAGAGAATTAAAAAATGAGGGGCTGGAGAGATGGCTCAGCAAGTAAGAGCACTGACTGCTCTTCCAGAGGTCCTGAGTTCAATTCCCAGCAACCACATGGTGGCTCACAACCATCTGTAATGGGATCCGATGCCCTCTTCTGGTGTGTCTGAAGACAGCAACAGTGTACTCATATACATAAAATAAATAAATAAATAAATAAATAAATAAATAAAAAGAGGAGTGAGAGCGCCCATATGCCCAGCTACTTGGGAAGCTGAGACAAGAGAATCCCAAGTTCAAGGCTTGCTTGGGTTATAGCATGAATTCAAGGCCAGACTGGGCACCATAGTTGAGGGTCTGCCTCCATATACGATGTAAAAAGGATTGGGGGTACATCTCAGGGGAAAGCATTTGCTAGCAAGCATAAGGCCCTGTACTCAGTCTCCATTACTGCCATAGAAAAGGAACAAGAGGGGCTGGCTCATCAGCTCCAAATGTCCCAGGATTCCTGGCATAGGGTTTGAAGAACTAACACTCTCGATTTGACTGGGGGTGGAGACATGATGTCATTACACAGCAAGCCAAATTCATCACTCAGGGTCCTGCAGGCTTAGCTGGTTCCTAACACTCCTGGCACAGAAATATGACACAGAGAGAAAGCTGTGTCTCCTCTCTGTATGTGCCCACTTCACATACAACTGGCAACCCAACTGTCAGCATGAAAGTGGCCTAATCCTTTGAAGACTGTGGCTGTTGCAGAGGCAGTGTGGTTGGGTCTCTTGGGGGCATCGGCCCCTGCCCCTGCTTTGTTCCTGACCAATGGGTGGTCTTGAGCAAGTCCAAGAATCTTTCTGACACTTGACTTTCTCATTTCTAAGCAGAGCTAATAATGCTAGTTAGGAAAAGATTCATCCTTGGTGCTTGGTGCCTGTGAGAGATAACATTCTACAAAATAGCTAGCAAACAGCAAATTGGGGTCATTGCAAAGCCATGGTCAGCAGCTTCAATCAGTCACCCTGCATGGCCAGAGTCCCAGCATGCAAGAGGCCTTGGGTTCAATTTCCCAATATCATCATCATTAACCACTAAAACACACACACACACACACACACACACGCACGCACGCACACGCACCCACGACTTCCCTCCTTGGTAAATCCTTTCTCCACATCTCTAGCTTCTTCTTCTAGGTCATCTCTATTAGCACAGAACAGGGTTTTATTTTATTTTGAGACGAGGTCCCATATAGCCTAGATTGGCCCTGAACTCGTGACTCCTGAGGGTGACCTGGAGTTCCTGATCTTCCTCCCTCTCCCTCCCCAGTGTTGAGATCACAGGCATGTGCACATGGTTTTGGTTTTATATCTCCCATATTTGGACAAAACCTTCACTTGACCCTCTTGTCCCTTCCATCCAGTGCTAATTCTCTGCTTCTGTCACATAAAAACTTGCCAACAAGCCGCCTCTGCTTCTGTTCTCCAAGTCACTTGCCCCACTTGCCGTGTAGCCACTGGGTTGGTGGGTGTGGTGTCCTGTATGTGGTTCTGGCTCCTCTCCTCCTCAGCGAGGCTGCCCCAGACAATCTGCTCCAGCTTCCTTGGGCTAATCCAGCTAGATGTAACCTCACATCATAGAACTCACCTCTCCTACTTCTTCAGCACTGGGATTGCACCCAGGGCCTCCCACAAACAGACTGTGTTCCAGCTGTACCCATAACCCTCTCCTTCCTAGAAACCATCCCCTGCTGTCTTCTGGACACACCCGGTTTCCTTCCATCTCACGGGCCACCCCCTCCTCCCAGACAGAGGCTTAGAGACAATATTGCACTGTGTAGAACTTGCTTGAACTCTGGCTCGAATCTTCCTCCTGCCTCAACCTCCTCACAAGCAGCCGGGACAGCTAGGGAGCATACCCTGTGCCCGGCTTCTCTGCCAGACTGTTTATGGAGAATCCAAGGCCTGGGCTTGCTTTCTCCTTTCCAACCCTAGCTATGAGTTCCCTACAGATCACCCCGGCTCCCTCCCTGGAGAATGACTATCCTGAGCTCACTCAGATTCAATCGGGCAAGAGAGCAGAGGTTTGGTGGCCGGGCCTTTAGCCCTGCTTGATTTCTAGTCTCTCTAGCTCCTGGCAGCCCATTCTGCGGCAAGTCTGGTTAATTTCACCTTCACAATATGCCTCAAACATCTTCACTACCATTGGCTCATTGTAGCCTCGGGACCAACAGCCTAGGTTCCCTTATTGCCTCCCACACAGCCTCTAAGAATCCATTCTCGGGGCTGGAGAGATGGCTCAGTGGTTAAGAGCACTGACTGTTCTTCCAGAGGTCCTGAGTTCAATTCCCAGCAACCACATGGTGGCTCACAACCATCTGTAATGGGATCCGATGCCCTCTTCTGGTGTGTCTGAAGAGAGCGACAGTGTAGTCGTATATACAATGTAAAATAAATAGATCTTTAAAAAAAAAAAAAAGAATCCATTCTCAGCCCAGTGATGGTAACACATGCCTTAGTCCCAGCACTTTCAGGGCAGAGCCAAATGGATCTCTGAGTTTGAGGCCAGCCTGAGAGAGTTCCAGGAGAGCCAAGACTACACAGAGAAACCCTATCTTGAACCAACCAACCAACCAGCCAGCCAGCCAACCAGAATCCATTCTTGGCCCATGAGAGTTTATTCTGTATCAAGCAGCAGAGAGGACCTTTGTATGTATAAACCAGGTTAATTAGTTAATTAATTAATTTATAGACAGATTTTCATTAGGTAGTCCAGGCTGGCCTCTACCTCTACCTGTACCTCCCTCTACCTCCCAAGTGGATTACAGGAGTGAACCATCACCCTGGGCTTCACTCAGATTTAAATCTCTTCAGTGGCAGAATGCAACCCAAGCCCTTTCTACAGCCAAGTAGGGAGCCCAGGTATCCCAGCCCTCAGCTCCTCTGTCCCTGCCCTCCTGCTCCAGTGCACTCACCTGTGGCCAGCCTCACGGCTTTGTTTCGGAGCATCCAAGCAACTGAGCATCCATATCCGCTGTACTTGAATACCAGTCCCAGCCTGAGGCCTGTTCCAGTCTCCTCCTGCAGATGTCAGCTCAGACACTGCCTGACCTCTAGGACCTCAGTGACCTACATCAGCCAGGTCCTCAGGCTTTGAGCAAAGCTTCACCTCACTGGGTGTTGGTGAGTCAGTTGGTGGACTGTCTTTGTGTCTGCTCATCCCATTTCAGACTTCACAGTGGGACCTGGGTCTGTGTACATCAACCCTCAAGGCCCCATATCGGACGCAGAGCCGGATACATAGTTGGAGCTCAACACACACTTATTAAACAGATAAAAAAAAATCTAACACATTTTCTTAGTTATAGTTTCTATTGCTGGGATGAAAGACCATGACCACAAAGCCACCAGTGAGGAAAGGGTTTGTTCCACTCACACTTCTGAGTCACGGCCATCAAAGGAAGTCAGGACAGGAACACAAACAACTCAGGAGCCCAGAAATGGGAGCTGGCACAGAGGCTGTGGAGGGGTGCTGCTTACTGGCTTGCGATTCATGACTTGCTCAGCCTGCTTTCTTACAGAACCCAGGGTTACCAGCCCAGGGCTGGCCCCACCCACATATGGAGGCATTTTCCCATTTGGGGCTCCTCTTAAATATCTTTATCTTGTATTAAGTTGTCACGAAAACTAGTCATCAGAGCAAGCATGACATGAGATAACACAGAATGAGCCCTCATGGCCAGTGTTTTGTCTTCCACAACCTCTGTATTTCACTACACTTACTGTGCACCACTAGGCTTTGATTTAAAAAAATTATTTTTTTAAAAAGAAACAGTCTCAAGTAGCCCAGGCTATCCCTAAACTTATTACATAGCTCAGGACAATCTTGAATTCCTAAACCTCCCTCCTCTACCTCCCAATCCTGAGATTGATTGCATGTGCCACCACACTAGTTTAAGCAGTGCTAGGGGTCAAGCCCAGGACCTTGTGCTCACTGGGCAAGCATTTGACCAGCTGAGCTCCAGGAGAGCCTTCAAACACACTTACCATGCCTTAGCCTTAGGAAAGCCCAGCATACCATAGCACACACCCCGTAGACTATGATCCCGTTCCTGCAGTGGATCTTCGGCTCAGTCTCCAGCATCAGCCCGAAGCCCTAGACTTGTCCAGATAACCAAAGGGCACACAGAAGTCTACAAGCCCCGGCTGGAATGCCATTTGAACTGCTCAATTCCAGAGACCTGGTAGAGCATGGCTACCCTGTTCAGCCTCTTGAGAACAGTCTCTGGGTTCCAGGAACAGTGGAGAGGAGCTTTGTGTCTCTACAGGAAAATGAAAGGAACCCTCTGCTGTGGGTCTAGACATGTTAACCGGTCTGGCTGGCTTCCTCTCACCTGCAGAAAGAAGAAAGTTTAAAAAGGCCCTGGGAGGCTGTGGTAACAAATCGGAAAACAAGGCCCAGAGGACAACTTGCTTAGGGTCCCATCTAAGGGAGGACAGTCACCACAGAGTCTCAGAGGATGGCTGGGCATAGAGGGAACCTTGCTGGTGTCTCTTGCCTGCTGTTCTGTCGTAGGCTCTAGGACAAGGTCCCATTCTGAGCAAGAATTAGAAAGTGACTCACCAGAATGGTTCCGTGGCACAGGAAAGTGGGGTCTCTGGCACCCCCAGGCCCTGCCCTTTTCCTCTGCTTCTTGGCCAAGGAATCTAGTGAGTCATGAGATTCCACTGAGTTGGGCTCAGAGCCAAATTCTGTGGTGACAGGGTAAGGGGTGGAGGGGTGATCCGGCCCTGCCCTCCTCCCTGCTCCAAGTTCCTGTCTCTTGTGGACAGACAGACACAGACAGGCAAATAGCTACCTCCTGACCCCCGAGCCCCAGCTAGTCCACAGGCATCTAGCACACAGGTGTTCACAAGTTGGAGAGGCTTTCAACCCCATTACGACACCAGCAGTTTACACAAACGGGTACTGGACACACGGACAGACCCAGATAGTCACAGAGACACACACTGTCCACACAACTTTAAGGACACAGATACACAGGAGCATAGAAAGTAGACAGGTAAATTGGTAGGCAGGCAAGAACCAGAAGACAGCCAAAGGGTCCTGGCATACAGGGACATAGCAACACACACACACACACACACACACACACACACAAGCATGCACATGCGTGTCAGACAGAGAGAGAGAGAGAGAGAGAGAGAGAGAGAGAGAGAGAGTCTCACACAACTGCTCACAGGGAAGGGGTGCTCTTGGGCAAAGGTAGACCCAATACTATGACCTCCTGCCTCAGAACCGTGAGAGAGACCCATGAAGGCAGGAACCCAGGCCTGTTCTGTTGAAGCCAGCCTCCTCCCAGAGGACATGATGTTAGCAGTTCCCAGGAATCCATCTGCCTTGTGGTTTGATGAATGGAGGTTGACTAGGAAAGGGGGGCTTCCCAACCTGCAGGATCTTGAGACCTGTCATAGTGACTAAGGGTGCCTTGGGAGAGAGAGTACACTGGATAGCCTGTGTTCTGGCTATGTAACTGTGGATAAGTCTGCACTCACCTGTGCCCTGCCCCTGGCCACCACCCGAGTTTCACATAGCATAAGGTGGCCTTGAACAGGCTACACACCTGAACTTCTGATCCTGCTGCCTCCACTTTGTGGAATCTATTCTCTCCACCGTCTAGGTTCCAGGGGCTGCACTCAGGTCGTCAGACTTAGTGGTAAGCCCCACTGAGCCATTCTCACTAGCCCCATAGTTTTTGTTTGTTTGGTTGGTTGATTTTTTGGTTTTTAAGATTGATTTATTTATTTTATATATGTGAGTACACTGTAGCTGTCTTCAGACACACCTGAAGAGGGTATCGGATCCCATTACAGATGGTTGTAAGCCACCATGTGGTTGCTGGGAATTGAACTCAGGACCTCTGGAAGAGCAGTCAGTGCTCTTAAAACCACTGAGCCACCTCTCCAGCCCCTGCCCCACAGTTCTTTATATAATGCTGAACTTGAACCCACGGCTCCACACATACTAAACAAGCACTCTACCAAGGAAGCTGCATCCAGGCTACGTCTGTTCTTTTGAGCCTCAGTTTATCTTTTAGGCTTTGTGCTCTTAGGTCCTTGCAGGATATGAATGGGTAGGTCTGTATGTTGGGTGCTTCTGCACGCCCTGGTGCCCTGCCACCCATGCCCCACAGCAGGGGGTAGCTCAGCCACAAAAAACCCTTGTTCTGACTGCTCTCTCTCACCCTCTGCAGAGGTGACAGCTAAGGGGAGGGGTCGTGGAGAACTAGGAGAATTCCAGTGCTCCTGCTTGCTCCAGAGAAAGCTGTGATAACTGTCTAGGTGTGGTGTCCTTCCTCTACCTAGAGAGTCCTCTGGCCCTGGGCCCAACCTGTTGGAAGAGGGAGCTTGCACAATGGGGAGGCACAAAGTGACAGCTGGAAGGCCTCAAGGGACAGAAGCCCCATTGTGTGAGGGCAAGGCAAAGGTTAGACCAGAAACGGAAAGGGGCTCTGCAGGGGGCCCCAGCTGCCAGGGTCCTTGATGTGGGGCCCGCCATGGGACCTTGTGCCAAGAAGGATGCCCTTGGGCTTGGTAGAGGAGGCAGTGCTGGGCTAGGTACCCACCGCACTGGAGAGGGCAGACCCCACAAGGGGTGGCTGGGTACGCTCAGACTCCACACCGCACCCACCTCCTGCTGAGGAGCTGCCTGGAGCTCTCTGAACCTAAGCAGCTTCCTGAATCATCCCTTGGGAATTCCTGTCATTCCTCAGAGCTGCTGTGGCTTGGAGTGGCCCCAAGCCCAGGGTCACTGGGACAAGGGTGTGCATAGCTGTTTTTCTTCCTGAAGGGCCTGGGGGTGGCTTAGAGATTTTTGCCCCTAGCTCTCAGTTCCTATCAAGTCCTGAACTCTGATCGCAGTTGCTTCTTTACCCACTCTTCCGTACACATTTTCGGCCTCGTAAAATCGCTTGGAAAGTCCTTCCTAGTATCAGTCCACAATCCCTTCTCCGTGAGTTGCAGTTCTGCTCCCTACGAAGAGGCTTCCATTGACAAGAGATCCCCAAGGAGGACAATCGCTGTCCTTAAGCTGTTTCCTCTGAGCTAAGGGCTACTCCAGGTACCTACAAGTGGGCCCCGCCCTCCCCTTCCACAGTCCGGGGTTGGGGCGGGTGTTGCCGGCAGGGCGGTACAAAAAGCGTCCCGCCCTGCGCTCCTCACTTGACTCGGTCTGGCAGTCTCGAGCTTGGAGGCGGAGGCGCGCAGGGCAGCCTGGGTCCAGCCCACACCCCTCACCAGGTAGGGACTCTCCCTGTTCAGAGGGCAGAGGGTGTAAAGAGAAGTAGCAGGGAGGGCACACAGAGGGAGAAGGACGCAGGGTAGAGAGGCACAGAGGAGAGGGTCAGAGGGACGCAGAGCAGGGGGTCAGAGGGACTCCGAAGACAGAAGGGTGAGGGCATACATCGGGAGAACACACAGAGCCAACAATCCAGCTCAGGTGCGTCAGAGGGGTAAAGGGACCAAGGGCAGGAGAGAAGAATGCGTGTTGGAAATGTCAAGGTCCCATTTCCTTGTCCTCGAGAGTCCCTAAACAGGTCAGGGAGAGGGTCTACTTTTTGCATATCCCCTTGTCCCATGAGTGGACTGACACCTAGTAATATGTAGCCTCCACTCCCGGGGACTCAGGAGTCAGGGTCCCACACTTTGCTGAGCCTCCTGGGAAGGCTCCAGGACACGTGAAGGGAGATCCACCCTTGATGTGCGTAAGGGAGTCTCTAGCACCCAACACCTCTGACCCTTGACCTCTGTCCTCCCCGGGCCCAGGAGGCACCATGTGGGGACGTCGGCTGGGGCTGCTATTGCTGCTGCTGGTTGGCCAGGCTGCCCTGGAGGCCCGGCGGAGTCGTTGGCGCAGGGAGCTGGCGCCAGGGCTACACCTGCGGGGCATCCGGGACGCCGGTGGCAGATACTGCCAAGAGCAGGACATGTGCTGCCGCGGCCGTGCTGACGAGTGTGCCTTGCCCTACCTGGGAGCCACCTGTTACTGTGACCTCTTCTGCAACCGCACCATCTCTGACTGCTGCCCTGACTTCTGGGATTTCTGCCTCGGGATTCCACCCCCCTTCCCTCCCGTCCAAGGTGGGCACCCAGACGGCCAGTAGGGCGGCCACCTTGTTAATCCCAGTCTCAGCAAGGCTCTGGAACAAGGCAGATAATGGATATTTTCAGGCTTTGAAAAATGTAGGAAAGAAATCCTATTTCCTGCCCCTCTGGAAGTCCCTCGTGTGGTCTTACTTGACTTTCAAGCAACACTGAAAAATAGTCCTGTTAGGCTCTGGGGCAGGGCAGAAAGGCTCCAGCCCTATCTCTCAGTCAGTATGGGGAAGGTAGCAGCCCCGCCTGCTGACTCACCCTGGGGCTGATAGAGCACACAGAGGCTGGCCAGGTTGTCATAGCCAGAGACCTCACTTAGGATTCTGTACCTCTGAGACTGGCCTGCACGTGCCCTTTTCCTGCCCCAGTAGGAGAATTGTGGGAAATCCTTCCCGAAGCCCCTTCGCAGCCTGCTGGGCTTTGGGGTAATTAAGGATTGCCATGCCTAAGTTGCTATGACAAAATGCTGTGCCTTTTTAAGAGAGCTGCTTGCCTTCCCTGGGCTTCAGTTTCTTTCCTAAAGCTCTTTCCATGCCCATGGGCAAGTCCCAACTCATTTGAGTGACAAAGGGTTCCAGGAATGTCATGGCTGGCATCCAGGTGAACCGACATGGACCCAAACTGAGTTCCTGAACAGCTTATGTGTGGTAGCCTGTGTGGGAACCTGCGGATGCCCTAAGATTTTTGTCTCTAGATTCCTTTGGGTTGAGATTGGTGTGTGATTACCACCAGCTTGGGAGGTTTGGGGCTACTCTGCCTTGAGGATTTGGCCATCTCTTCTTTTCTTCTCTCCCTCTGGTAGGATGCATGCACGGGGGCCGAATCTACCCAGTCTATGGAACCTACTGGGACAACTGCAATAGATGGTGAGTGTGAGAAACTGGGGTGGACTCACTTCGAGTTCTGTGTAGCAAACAGACTTGTCACCAAACCCTGTTACCCATTTCCCGAGAATGAGTCCTTTTTGTTCTCTGGGCCTCAAGAGTTTTCATCTGTAATATGGAAACTTTCAAACGGACCACGCCATCTCATATAATAAGATTCTAGTCACAAGCCTAGGAGTGGTCAGCCATTGTGGCCTGGCTGGGGGCCACACCTAAGCCAGGAGTTTTTCTCCGCTCCTCCTGGTTCTGGCTGGCCACCCTCCCAGCTGGGCTTGCTGTCACAGGAGAGTCCAAGGGGACGCCAGGAAGGAAACCTCTGCAGCATCCGCTGTCCTGGGCGGGAAGAGGGGTCAGGGATGACTGAGCTGGCCATCAGCCAGTGGCCTGCAGCAGGGCCTTCCCCGGAATGTGCCCTCTCCCTACCCTCAAACCCCTGGTTCCAGACAGGGGGAGGAGGGGACCATGGCTAGCCCATCCTCAGTCTGAGCTGGGACGAAGAGCAGGTGGGAACTATAGAGGTCTTACTGGAAACAGCAGGGTCTGTGCTACGCTGAGCCTGCCCCACTCCTCCCTCTGCCTGGACTGGGAGGCCCCAGGGAGAAGGAAACTTTTCGGAATGTGTTGCGCATAGCTGTTCGCTTTGCCTCACTGGGTGAGGGGTGCCGGGTCACTGTGGGAATGGGGACCATGAGTGAGTGTGTTTGTGGGTGCTGGCGCGTGTCTGGTCGAGGGAGGGTGTGTTGTGTGCTCAGAAGGGCGGGGTGTCTGCAGAACTCTGCTGTTCTGATAGGGTGGCTGCCAAGGGGTTAACCTTTCCATCGCTGTCCCAGGTCCCTCTGGAATGCTGAGACCTGCTGCTACCAGTCCTGTCTAGACCTGCTTGAATAGCCCTGGGGCTCATGAGATGGGGACCTGAAAGCATTAGCTGACCCTTTCCGGACAGGTCCTCGTGGCTAAGTGCCCATGTAGCCCACTTGAGAGTGGAAGATTGTCTATGTGCCTTCCAGGTTGGAAATCATCACCACCAGGGACTCTTCTACAGGTCATGTTGAGGGGTGTTGAGGAAGATAGAAGAGGGGGTCTCCCTACCCCCACACCCCCTCCAGCTCTCTTGAGCACCACCAGCAGGCTTCAGGGCTAAAGAGCCAGCCATATTGGGGCTTGGCTCCCCTTGAGGCTCCTTATAAGGTGGCATTGTAGGCTGATGCCCTGGGTGCCTGGAAGGAGGCTGGTTTGCATCTTGAAATAGCATAGTTATGAGCTTGTAAAAATATTGTAGAATCCCTAGAATTCAGGCCTCCAGCTGATGTCTAATTAACTGAAGACCTACTGTGTCACAGGCACTGTGTTGGGCCCAGGAGGTACAGCTGGAAGGAGACAGACACGAGCCTTGACCCATGGGAGCTTGTAATTTCACAGAGAACACAGGAAAGCAACACATATGATGTCACAGTGAACTGCCATGGTTGTTACATAGGGAGGGAAGATAAGGGGGACCCTGACATTCTGATGGCATATAAGACAAACAAGGGACTTATGCACAGGGAAGGGGTACCACTGAGGGGAAGGTGGGCTGTAGGTGAGCTCTTCTTGGTGGAACCCTCCAACATCAGACTGGAGAAGGCTCAGCTATGTGCCAGTTTCTGAGTATCTAAGAGACATTCGTTCAAGACCTCGAGTCTAACTGAAATCACTCATGGATCTGCCTGGCCTCAGAGCATCTGGGGCGAGGATTGCTGAGTAGTGAGCTGACCTGGTTTGGCATCAGAGGAGTAACATGAAGATGGGTTCATGATATGTGTCTTTGGCATGCACTGATGGGGCAAATGTCAGGTTCACTGTAGACCCCAGTACCTGACAGCTAGGTACCTTGTTCTGAGATGAGGATTGTGGGAGGAACAGACCAGGGGAAAGCTGGGTGGCTTTAATCCAAGATGCCATTACACATCAGAGGTGTGGTCAGCTGGACATGAGCTGTAGAGCCGGAGAAGTGTGGGGGACCAGGGTTCCTGATGCATGAACAATAAAAGCTGAAAGCACCCACAATGGGTCAAGCCCTTCAGAGGCCTGATACGGAATCCCTGGAAAATGGTACTAGGTATTGTCCTTGCTTTGCTGATGAACATAGACAGAGGAGGTGGGGCTTTTTTTTTTTTTTTTAAAGATTTATTTATTTATTTATATTTATATGAATACACTGTAGCTGTCTTCAGACACACCAGAAGAGGGCACTGGATCTCATTACAGATGGTTGTGAGCCACCATGTGATTGCTGGGAATTGAACTTAGGACCTTTGGAAGAGCAGTCAGTCTTAACCGCTGGGCCATCTCTCCAGCCCAGGGTAGAGCTCTTAAATACCCCACCCAAGGCCAGCAGGACCAGTCCACTGTCTTAGCCACTTGGCAGTACTGCCTCAGTCTTTCATGCACTCAACAGCTATATACTAGGATGCAGGCCCATAATCCCAGCTATGCTGGATGCTAAGGCAGGAGAATGCCAAGTCCAAAGGTAGCTGGAACTCCAGAGTCATTTCCAAGCCAGCCTGCACAACTTAGTGACACCCTGTCTCAAAAGACAGTCAAAAGTGGACTGGGACGGTGACCCAGGGAAGAGCATCGCTTAACACCTATAAGACCTGGGTTCAGTCCCAAAGACAGTAAAAAGTAATATTTACTGGATGGTCACCACTTCCGGTTTTCCCACGGTAGCGGCGAGAAGTAGGCTGAGAATGTAGCTCAGATGGTAGAGTGCCAGCCAAGTAGGTGAGAAGCCCTAGGCTTGATCCTCAGCACCACCCAAAACCTGACGTGACAGCACAGAGGCAGGAGGATCAGAACTTCAAGACTGTTTTTATGGGCAACATAGCGAGTTCAAGGCCAGCTTCCGATGGGAGAGGCTGTAAGAAAAAAAGGTGGGCAGGGTGGGGGTGGGGAGGATGAAAACACCAGTAATACACCAGGTATTGGTGGCTACACTGTGAGGCAGAGGGTATGGAGACCACTGAGCTTTAAGATAGACGACCAACCAAAGAGCATACACAGGCTGGTCCGAGGCCCTTGGCACATAGGTAGCAGCGGGTTGCCTTGTCTGGCCCCAGTGGGAGAGATGCACCTAATCCTGTAGAGACTTGATGTCCCAGGGAAGGGGGATGCTGGAGGTGGGGGGGTGAAATGAGGGGTGGGGGAGCACCCTTTCAGAGGCAGTGGAGAGGAGGGATGGAGTGAAGTGCTCTTGGAGGTGGGGACCAGGAAGGGGACCAACATTTGAAATGTAAATTAAAAATAAAAAAGAGTACAGGAAGATAAAAAAAGATAGCTGACCAGAGAAGGCTTCTCTGGTGATGTTTGAACAAGAACTCGGAGGAAATGAGTGGAAACCAGGGAAGATGTGGTGGGGAGAGCAGCTTAAACATCCTGGGCAGGAGTTTGGCAGGTGTGAATAACCACTATGGTTGGAGTCCAGGCCTGGGAGGAACAGGGGCCAGACGGGACTGGAGAACAGATCACAGAGCTTGTTGCTGTGAAGGACTCTGGCTCTTCTGAGGTGTGAAGCCAGTGGACGATTGGAGCAGAGGCGTGATGCGCCTTAGGCTTAGTAGGATGGCTGTGGCCACCAATTTAAACATCTCCTTGAGGCACGTGGGGTGGCGCTGGGCAGAGGGTGGAACAGGGAGCCTACAGTAGCGATCAGGTGAAAGGTGGCTGGACAGAGGTGGCCTCGGGGAAAGAATGAGGCACCGTCTGGATCGGTAGTGCACTGGATCAACGTGTGAGGGGTCAAAGGTGACTCCAGGCTTTGAGTCTGAGCTGCAGGAAGTAACAGGATCTGGAGCTCACTTTGACCTACCTTAAGCAGATCCTGTTGCTAAGCCCCCGTAATGGTGGTGCTGAGCAACCAAGAGATCCTGGGTAGTAGAGGTGAACTTAAGAATTGTAAGCATGACTTTCAAAGCCACCATGCTGGGTAGGATCATTCAGGGGGTCCACTCTAGTGACTGGCTCAGAATCCCAGACCCCATTCACGATTTCTTTCTTTTTCTTTTTTCCTTTCCAGTACCTGCCATGAGAAAGGGCAGTGGGAGTGTGACCAGGAGCCATGTCTAGTGGACCCAGACATGATTAAAGCCATAAACCGGGGCAACTACGGGTGAGAGGCCTCGGGCATCAGTGGGTACAGGAGGGTACATGCATGTCCACATATGTGATCATCAGACATGGTCATTGAGCTGGGCGCACACGCTGGGATTGACTTCTGTCCCTTGTAGCCATTATGCACAGATCCAGGGCTTCTGGCCTTGACCAGTCTGGTGACTTCCCTTCTCTCCTCCAGGTGGCAGGCTGGGAACCATAGTGCCTTCTGGGGCATGACCCTAGATGAGGGCATTCGCTACCGCCTGGGCACAATCCGCCCATCTTCCTCTGTCATGAATATGAATGAGATTTATGTAAGTCCATTCTTGCCCACACCCCTACCATCTATCTCTCAATGACTTAGCACATGGGGATGATGAACCTCTTCTTGCTCTGCCAAGGGCCTATCCTCCAGGATGAGGTTGTGTGTCCTTGGGCATATAACTGCCTTCTCTGGTGGGACTTTGCTTCTAAACCTTCTGGTGCTTACAGCAGCCCCTCCTGCCTCCTCAGCCTGGGAAAAATGCTGTTGGGTTCAGTACAGCTGGGTCAAGACCCAAGGGTCTGGGGGTCACCTTGGTATTTTAGGAAAAGAGGGACAGACAGCTTTGGCCAGAAAGCAACAATTCTCGGAAAAAATGCCGACTCAGTGATGCCCCTAGGGAGGAGGGGGCTTCTGCTTTTTCCACCAGACCCTGCCAGTCTTAGGGAGAGTGGGGGCAGGTAAAGACCCCCATGCAGCAGGCCTGGGGGGGGGGCGCTCTGCTGTCCATCAAAGCAGACAGGGAGAGGCCAGGGGACTTCTGCTCAAGGCCAGAGTGACCAGCCCCTGGCCCTGCCTTTCTCCCTGGGGCTGCTTGCTATTTTCTGTTGTTTGTCTTGGCGGCCTGCCTGGTCACGGGATCTTACTGTTTCTTCCCTCCCCTGACCTTTGGGGCTTGGAGGCCACTGCCTTGGCAGGAAGGAGGGTGTGGCTGATCAAAAGGTACAGAGAAAAGTGGCAGGAGAAGAGAGTGGGAAGCAGGTGACCCTGGCTGCCGTGCCTCATTACCCACGTGCAATCTTTGGGGAACTCTGAACAGGGCTGATTATTCCACTCAAGTAAAGGGCATGTCACCCTCCTACCCCCAGAAGCAGGGCAACACCAGATCCGAATGCTGGAGGCTCGGGACTCTCATTGTGCCTCCAAAGCATGGGCTCATGGGACAGTAGGGCTATGCTAGAAAGCAAGTGGAACCTCCATTGTTTTACAGACTGTGCTGGGCCAAGGGGAAGTGCTACCCACTGCTTTTGAGGCTTCCAAGAAGTGGCCCAACCTGATCCATGAGCCGCTAGACCAGGGCAACTGTGCAGGTTCTTGGGCTTTCTCCACAGCAGGTATGTCCAGGGGCAGGAGCTGGCACCAGAGAGGAAGGCCACGGCCTAGCTTCTGACGGTCCTTTCTGCCTTCCCCACTAGCTGTTGCATCTGATCGAGTCTCCATCCATTCTTTGGGACACATGACACCCATCCTATCACCACAGAACCTGCTGTCCTGTGATACCCACCACCAGCAGGGCTGCCGAGGTGGGCGTCTCGATGGCGCTTGGTGGTTCCTACGTCGCCGAGGGTATGTGGCAGGGGTTGTGGGCTGGAAGAAGATAAAGCACCCTGTAGAACCTGGGCTTGGTGGTGCCACAGCATTATGGCTCTTGCTTCCTTCTCCAGGGTGGTATCTGACAACTGTTACCCATTCTCTGGCCGTGAACAGAACGAGGCCAGCCCCAATCCTCGATGTATGATGCACAGCCGCTCCATGGGGCGGGGCAAACGCCAGGCCACTTCCCGCTGCCCCAATAGTCAGGTTGATTCCAATGACATCTACCAGGTCACGCCTGCCTACCGCCTGAGCTCTGATGTAAGTCTAAACATGGGGAGGAGCAGAAACAAGAGTTGGGGGTTTGGTCCGCTAAATCTTACATTGATGGACCTCCATCCCCAGGAGAAGGAGATCATGAAGGAACTAATGGAAAATGGTCCTGTTCAAGGTAAACATCCCCAGCCTTTCCCTGGTTCCAGAAACTTCCTGCTGGAGATTGGGTTGCAGGGCCTAAGAGGTCTCTACAGCTTTAGGTACCAAGTGCAGTTGTAAGAGGAGTGGAGGGTCTGTTACCCATTCTTTGCAGGAAGCCCCTAGCTATGTCAGTGTCTAACATGAGGCTCTGGTGTCTGGATGCTCAGGTTAGCAGGCTGAGCCCTGTCTTTGTCTCTGTCCACAGCACTCATGGAAGTCCACGAGGACTTCTTCTTGTACCAGCGTGGCATCTACAGCCACACACCTGTAAGCCAGGGGAGGCCAGAGCAGTACCGCCGACATGGGACTCACTCAGTCAAGATCACAGGGTAAGGTTCCGGAGGGCACATGGGACTAGGAGCAGCAGTGTTTACACTGAGAATTCTTTGAACATCTTTGTGTTCTCTGCAAAGCTGAGGCTGCTCCTCCCTCATCCCATTGCCAAAGAGGAAACAGACACAGAGAGGAGGGGCTGCTTGCAGGGGTGTGGTGTGTGGACCCTGGCGAGCTTTGAAGGGTGTCTGGGAACAGTGAAACTGTCCCCTTGAAATAGAGAACTCAAGAGTTAAAAGGAGTGGAGTATGGAGGAGGGAGCACTTCAGGGATCTCAGCACTGCGTTGTGGGCGGGAGGATTAGGAGTTAAAAGGCCACCTTTGCCTGTGTAGTAACAACTTCACAGCTAGTTTGGACTACGTGAAACCTTGTCTCAAAAAACAAACTTGCCCCAATTCTGGCCAACCACTGAGTGACAGGCTATGCAGAGAGGGGCAAACACTCATTAGGCTCGTGGCTACGCTCTGAGTTCAGAAGCCTCAGGGGTGGCTTGGGGGTTCCACGGTCCAGGTGTTGAGACCCGGTGCAAGCAACGCCCCCTCTCCCTCTTGCTTCACTAGGTGGGGAGAAGAGACAATGCCAGACGGAAGGACGATTAAGTACTGGGTGAGTCTCTGGTTCCAAGCTGAGTCCCAAGTTCCCTGCCCTTCTGGGCCCTCGCGCATCCTTTGCCTCATGTCTCTCTCCATCCCAGACTGCTGCCAACTCGTGGGGCCCATGGTGGGGAGAGAGGGGCCACTTCCGAATCGTGCGTGGCACCAACGAGTGCGACATCGAGACCTTCGTGCTGGGCGTCTGGGGCCGTGTGGGAATGGAGGACATGGGGCACCACTGAGTCTCGGCCGCTAGGCTAGGTGGAATCCACAGCCACGGAAGAGGACTCGTGGCCAACGCCCGATGAAGCTTTTGGGTGCACTCCGGGACCAGGTGCTAATCCCCTCAGACTCAGATCCGCTAAGGCAGAACCCCACCTGGGAGCCGAAGATGCATGAGGCTGGCGGGAGTCCCCAGACGTCATAGCCAGAACTGGAAAGGGCCCGGTTTGGAAACTGCAGGGAGTATAGATCCCAGGCCCCTGGTTGGCCAGCCCAAGACCACGGGAGCTAAGACACCCTAGCCTCTTCACTTTCCTGTCCTCTTTCTCATCTTCTCCTTTTCTTGGGTGGATTCTGCCCATCTCCCTGACCTCCATTCTGGCGGCACCTTTCCATTCTCACTACTGCTTTCTAATTCTTTAAAGATATTTATTTTTCATTTCATTAAAATAAAACCAAAGTATTGATAATTGCAGTTTCTGGGAATCTTCAAGGTGAAACAAAACAAAACAAAACATGTCAGAGCTACAGTGGCTCATGGCCAGACAACAGAAAGAACTGCCTGAAAGCTGGGAACAAGGGTACAAGCTTGTGCTCCTAGCACTTGAGAGGTGGAGGCACAGGTGTCTGAATTCTAGGTTATCTCTGGATTAGGTAGCAAACTTGAGGACAGCCTTGGAGTGTGAGACCCTGACAGAAAGGGAAGGGCGAGGACCCGGAGAGAAGAATTGCACATCACTGGGTGGCAGGCAGGGGTAGGTAAACAAGAAATCTTAATGTCCTTCCCATTACAAGCCTCAGTGCCCAGCCACTTGTAGGAGGGACATGGATAATAGGACCTCTGACCTCGGAGAGTGTCTGCCCTGGCTTGGGAGGACCTTTCAGATGCTGAGTCAGCACTGTATTGGCAATATGGGAGGGCGTGTCCTAGCCCCCCAATTAACAGTAGGCAGGGACTGACCCTGGTCTTTCCGGACTTCTGAGACAAGCTGGGCCTACCTGGCAGCACTCTCTCTACTGTACATCCCCAGGCTCCCAGTGCCTAATAGCTGGTGGTAAGCAACCCTTCCCTCCTTCCCCCTCCCCTCCCCCTTCCGTCCCCTCCCCTCCCACTCTTTCTCATCCTTCCTTCTTAACCTCCCTCCTCTTTCTGGCAGGGTCTCATATGACCAGAGCAGTTCTCTCATCCCAGGCCCCAGCCTAATTTCAAGGACCCAGGGACCTGTGTGAGGAGCCTCCTACCCTGTGCCTCGGTGGTGCACATCTGCAGTCACAGTACTTGATGGCACAGGAGGCTACAGAGCAAATTCAAGGCCAGCCTGGGCTGCGTGAAACTCTGTGAGAATATGACAACCCCAGGTCCTCTCTGCTCCTCGAATGATGAGCATGTACCCAAACTATTGGCTTATAGGTAATTCCGCTAGGGTCCTCCCAGGGACCTAGCAATCAAGGCCATTAACTGTAGCCACCAGGTGGGTGACATGTAAAAGGACTGCTCCCCATGGCCACCCCAGTTGACTCTCTCTTTTCCTCTCTGTTCCCACATGTTCCTGGCCAGTCTCCCCTCCTCCCATCCCCCTTTTCTGACCTTTCTGTCCCTACTTCTCTGCCTTCACGGCTCTGCTCCTGTCTGTTTGCCTCTACCTCTTCTCTAGGCCCTCACTCCCTTTCTTTCCCCCAAATAAACCTTTATACTGGGTCTGTTGCATGGAGTGATTTCTCAGGGGACACCTTAGCATGGGCCTGCCAGGCACCCACACCCCATTATATTTCCAAACATAGACTACAACCACGTTCTGGTTCCCAGTCCAGACACCCTCGCCTGCCACTCACCTCTGCTCTGCTCTTACTTCAAAGCCAGGGCCTGGATTCTTTAATCACATGGTTCCTGTAAAGGTTGATGGATAGGTAAGGTGCTGAGCAAGGGATGCCCCCCAAACCCCCGTCCAGCGTGGGTTAGACACCCCCTTCTACAGCTCTCCTCTGCCTGCCCTTTCACCCAATACTCGACTGTGTATCTGCACTAGAAGGCCCTGGACTCTAGGCCCTGGAGGGAGACTAGGTCTGCATTGTGAGTCGGGTCCTTGTTCTTCCACGGGTCTCACGTTGCAAGTAACCTAGGTACTCTCTATGGATCATGACCTTGAACAGATCCTCCCGCCTCTACCTCCCAAATACTGAAATCAGCGTCAAACACCACCGCACCCTGCTGACTTTCTAGTTTGTTCTTTCACACACATACCCTTCCCTTTCAAAATTAGCTGTGGGTCCCTCTGAGTGCTAATGCCAATAACATAACGTGCACGGAGCTGTCTGGAGGGTTGGGGAAGGGAGCCCCTGAGTCACTGGTGAGGTCCTCCTGCGGACCCTGGCAGGCCCCCAGGCATCACCTGAAAGGAATTCAGGGCGGCCGATAAGAGGTTGCCTTTGTCTCATTTCCTGTTTGCCAGGACGTCCTGAGCCCTTGGCCCTGGCCAGTCAGCTGGACTCAAGGCCCAGGACAACCTTGGGACAGCACAAGCGGGGAGTCCTGAGGGGGCAAGGAAGGCCTTGTCCTCCCCTCCACAGCTGCAGCCCAAGACGCACCCTGATGGAAAAACCCCTGTCCGGGGAGAGCTGGAAATGTCTGCCAAAGGTCCTTTGGCGAAAACTGCAGGGGGCAGGGAAGGAAAGGGGATCTGAGAGGGAAATCCGGATGTGGCCTGGTCTGCAGGCTGTGCCCCTCAAACCCCTGAGGATTCCATCCAGCCCTACCTGCATCTCTTCTGAGGTGGAGGAGAGCGGGAGTTGGGGTGGGGTGTGAAGGAGGGATACCTTAGCAGGTATCCTGTGCCCACCAGTCTGAAGCTACCCCTGTTCTCTGCACTACTGATGGGTGTATTGCACCCCCAAATGGACCTCTGTCCTTAAGTGAGTATAAAGACACCCTTTCAACCCCATCCCCCACCCTTCGCTGTGTATCCCGAGGCTAATCACATCCTCTCTGTTCTGGCTAAATCTCTTTAGACAAAGAGTCTAAAGAGTCTGTGTGATCCACATAGCTGGGTGTAACTTATGTCAGGCTTGTCTGTCTTCAACAGAGATAACAATGGACATACTGCTCAGTGCTCAGAACTTTTTGTTTTAGGCAGAGTCTCTTGTAGCCCAGGCTGGCCGCAAACTCTCTATGTAGTTAAGAATGACCTGATCCTCCTGCCCAGTTAATGAGGTGCTGGGGATCGTGCCCTGAGCTGTGTGTATGCTCTGCAGACACTTGACTAACAGAGCTGTGAAACTCAGGAAATAGTACCAGTCATGATTACTTGAGGGAATCGGACGTGACCATGTAAAAGATTTTCATAATGAGCTATATATACATTTGCTGAGAGCGTTGCCCACAGATGTCTGCAAACAGGCTGTTTGGGATATTTTCCATATATTACCTCATTTAAGTCTCTAAAACAAACAGTTTGTGGGGTTGGGTAGATGGCTCAGCACTTAAGAGGGAAGTGCTCTTGCAGAGGACCCAGATTCTGTTCCCAGCATCCTTGGTAGGCAGCTCACAACCACCTGTAACTCTAGCTGCAGAGGATGCAAATCCTCTTTCACTGAGCACCTACACACTTGAGGCATACACTGATGTGTTTATAAAAAGATAAAGAGATATAAGAACATGTGTTCTATGGCTGGGTAGTCAGGAATGGGGGAAGGGGGTACCTCAGCGTGCCCATGCGGAGGCATCCCGTCCCCCTGAGGGACCAGCCACACTATGACTGTATAGTATAGAATAGAGTTTATTCAGGGCATGGGGAGAGGAGTTAAGAGGGGAGTAGAGGCAGAGAAAGGCAGAGGGAGGGAGAGAGTAGAGAAGTAGAGGCCAGCCATGACCACGTGGAGAGAGGGGGGAACTGAATGGGGAGAGAGGGGGAGCAAGAGAGAGGCAAGAGCAAGAGAGAGAGGAGGGGCAAGCAGCCCCTTTTATAGTGGGCCAGGCCCACCTGGCTGTTGCCAGGCAACTGTTGGGTGGAGTTTAGACAGAATGCTAACATATACAACACACACACAAATAAATAAATTTTAGAGTTTCTTCTGCATTTAAACAGAGAGTGGAAGTTAGTGAGGGTCTTAAGCTTGGTAAGTAGGGGAGACAGGATCCAATCCAGGGTGTCTATCCTTAGACATCTGGTCTAGACTAATTTGTAGTTAAGATGGATAGGGAGGGGCTGGGGAGGATGACTTAGTTCATAAAGCCCTTGCCATAAAACATAAAGACTAGAATTCTGATGCCCAGGACCCACTCATAAAAGCCAGGCAAGTGTGATGGCCTGCCTGTGATCCCAGCTCTACAAAGGTGCAGGCAGAGACAAGGGATCCCAGAGGGCTAACTGGCTAGCATTAGGGAAATCAGTGAGTTGCTGAGCTTTGGGCTCAGCAAGAGTCTCTGCCTCCATAAAGTGGGAAGTGATAGAATAACATGCCCTATGTCAGCCTCTGACCTCTCATACCACAGACGTGTAAATACACACACACACACACACACACATGCATACATATACATACGAATACATCACACACACACACACACACACACACACACACACACACACACACACA
>JADRCH010000213.1:283530-308879 GCA_019843965.1 Rhynchomys soricoides | reverse complement strand
CACACACACACACACACACACACACACACACACACACACACACACAGAGTATCGATAGACCTACACGTTTTCCCAATCTTGTTACCTGCCTGGAACATTCTTGCTCATCCTTAAAAACCTCTTCCCTCCTCAGCCGTCCTGACTGCCCCCTTCTGGGTCTACACCATCGTCTGATATAAGCCCCCAGGCAGGAGGATGCACTTGCTGACAACTCCCACAACACAGCGGGGCAGAATCTCTATTATCTCAGCTCTAACCTGGCAGCTCCCAGTATGGAGCTTGGGTTTCTTTCATTCTGGTCTCCCGAGGGGCTCGGCAGGGTTCCGAGGCACCTGACTCTAATCCCAGCAACCTTTGTAAAGCTCTGTCACTTCAAGAGAAGAGAAGCTCCATATCCCCCTGATATCTTGCCAAACCCTATCCCTGCCTGGTGTCCATTTAGGGAAAGGAATTCTTGTGGCCTGAGCTGCAATGTGGGCCAGGCCTTGGGACTAAGCCTCCTCTCTGGGTCCCGTCCATGCTGGTGAGGAAGCATAGATCTTGAAACCCAAAGCCAACCAGCTAGGGACTCCAGGAACTTAGCACAGCTGCCACCAGCACCCCAACACTATTAGTTGATTCTCATTCTCTCTCTGTGTCCCCCCTACTTATTAACTTATATTTATATAACCAAGTATGTGCGCGTGCATGCGTGCATGTGTGTGTGTGTGTGTGTGTGTGTGTGTGTGTGTGTGCATGCCCATATGGAAGTCAGAGGACATCCTGTGAGAGTTGATTCCTTGTTCCTGTGTGGGTCCTGGGACTGGAATTCATATTATCAGGCATGGTGGTGATTAGCAAGCACCTTTACCTGTTGAGCCACTTTGCAATCAGCTGCCTTCTTTCTCTTTAGAACAGTTTTCTGAGAAGAAGGATATGGGGCCAGGGACCATTCCTGAGCCTCTAGCCCAAAGCCATTTTCTTTGGGTTAATTTAGTCCTACCCAGTGTCTATCGATAGGCCAACCACATATGGACAAAGGACAAGGTCACAGACCCTTAGGGAATCACCACTAATCAGAGGAGATCTCCAAGGACAGAGAAGTCTACTGTCCCTTTGGTATACCGGACAAAGGACAGCGTGTGTCCACAACAGCCAGGAACAACTGTCGGATGCTGTAACCTGATGGGAGATGAGATTGAGGCTCAGGAGGGTGTGACCTGGCAAACACTGATGGAGTCAGGAGTGGACCATACCACCTTCTGCTGAACTTGAAGTTCAATCCAGAGAGATGATTCCTGTCTCAGTTTCTCCTAGACAACCCCTGTGGCCCACGGTGGGTTTGCTCTTTAGAATTCTACCCACATGGTGAAATCACTGTGTTGTGAGCTGCCATGTGGGTGCTAGGAATTGAACCTGGGCCCTCTGGAAGAGCAACCAGTGCTCCTAACTACCGAGCCATCTTTCCAGGGCCCTCTCTTTTTTAAAAGTTTCATTTAATTTTTAAAAATTTGTATGTGTATGTATTTTGCATGCATATGTGTCTATGTACCACATATGTGCCTGGTGAGAGCAGAGACCAGAAGAGGGCATCCGATCCCCTAGAATTAGAGTTATGAGCGTCCATGTGGAGGCCAAGATTTGAACTTGGGTCCTCTGGAAGAACAGCCAGTCTCATAACTGCTGAGACATCTCTTCAGTCTGAAAAGCACTGTCTTGTAAGAGAATAGGAGAAATACTGTGATTCACACCGGAAAGCCAGGGGCACGTGATCCTATAGCAGTGTCTTCTGGCAGCTAAGTCCGCTCCTTGCTGCCATAGCAGAGGGGAACAGTGCAGAAGTCACCTGGGCAGGGTCTCAGAACAGAGTACAGACTGTTCACCATGCTTAACACATATTCCTGGTTGAGTCACAGCCTCTCAGAGAGGCCAGGGCATTGACACAGGAGGGAAACAGGAAGGGGCAGGACTGAAAATGAGTCCCAGTCTGTGTGAGCACTAGAGGCAGAACACTACAGAGACCCCACTCAGTTGCCTTTGCTAAGGTGTTCTGCCCCAGCCTGCCCAAGAGAGGGTCTGTGTTTGATCCTGAGGGTTCCTCCTCCTATGGCACTGTCCTGTTCTGCTTCTGTTCAATGTCCTCATCCTTGTCTCCTATGTGTCCTCAGACAACTTGTTAGGTCCAGGTAGGCCCATGCTGCAGCTCCGGCTGTCCTGGACTCCCTGAGGCCCACTTCTCACTCCAAGTTCCCAGTAAATGGGGTTGGAGCAGCATTTCTGCTGTCTTCACATGGGAGTGGCCATAGACTGGGGCTCTTCTGAAGGATGAAGGGACCTAAAAAAGGAAAGTCAAGCTCAGTATGATGACACGCTCCTGTAGCCCCTGGGCTCAGAAGGTAGAAACAGGAGGATCAGGAGTTCAAAGCCATCTTCCACCATAGAATGAGTTTCAGGCTAGCCTAGGCTGGCCAAGCATAACAATGAAGAATGAGAGCAAAGATAAATTAAGTCACCGAGGAGCCAAGCTTACTCTGGAGCCTGCAAAGCTGCAGATGCCCATTACAGCATTTTGTGACAAAGGTAAGTTACCAGGACCTGTAGAGATAAGAGAGACATTCCAGGCCAACAGAACAGTAGCTATTGCAGGGCCTTGGTCCTGATGGACACAGGGAAGGCCTTTGAGCAGTTTCTTTCCTCATTGCTGGATGGGGCTAAGGTGTCAGCCTCAGATGCCTTGGGAACAGGTTGAGACAAGGGCAAGCTTTGGGGGTTCAGAGCAGAGAGTGGTGAGGCCCATGTCCAGGCTGTCAGAGACTACATATTTGCCTAAAGTCATTCAAAGCTAGGGACTTTTAAAACCACCACACCAGCCTGTTCACTCAGGGCCTCAGCAGGAAATAGATGGTGAGGTCTAATTAGGAGAATTTGGGCACAATTTATTTCAAAACATCTCAACAAAACAGGGCGTCGGAGGTGCGGTGGGGATGCAGGGTTCTGAGACTAACAGTAGCCACTTAGCCCAGAGCTGCAGGGCAGAGGGAACAGGATGTCTGTGGGTCTCCTAAAGGGCAATGCAAGCAGAGTTCACCTGCAGGAGCTGGGGAGGAAACATTTCACAATCTCCCTGCCTTCCCGCTCACTTCCTGCTGAGTTCCCCATGACTAAATCTCAGATCCCACAGGAAGCTGGAGGTCAGGGGACTATGTCAGTGGACTGATAAATAGAAGAAATAAATTCTGTGTGTGTGTGTGTGTGTGTGTGAATGTGTGTGTATGGAGAGAGGTGTATGTGTACATATGTGTGTTGTGTGTGCATGTGTTTGTGTATGTGTTGTGTATGTGTGCGTATGGGGGAGAGGTGTGTGTGTGTGGTGTGTGTGTATGTTTTGTGTGTGTATGTTGTGTGTATGTGTACATGTGTATGTGTAGATATGCATACACACAGCACTCAGGAGACATCGCATATCATGCTGTATCACTGCCCACCTTGTTTCTTTGAGGCACAATCTCTCCATGAACCTGGAGCTCATATATTTTCACTAGGCTGGGAGCCAGCAGGCACCAACCATCCTTCTGACTCCAGAGGGAGCTCTGTGCTCTGGTTAGCGGCCTGCACAGGGACACACCCAGCTTTGGCAGTGGGTGCTGGGATCGGGTCTTCATGCTATGCTTTCTCAACAGCTGAGCCATCTCTCCAGCCCCAGGAAATCAATTACTATTCCATTTAAACCAGTGTTTCTTTTCAGACCTTTGGTAGCAATAGTCTAACCCACAGCCTAAGCCAAAGACTCGCACTGGGAAACACCTGACAAGAAGCTTGTTAAGTTCCTGGAAGTGCTAATCTAGCTAGCTGAGACGGAGAAAGCAGATCTGACAGAACTACAGGAGAAGGCTGGGAGTCTCCAAAGTGGAAATGGCAGTTGGGCTTTTTTTTTTTTTTTTTTTTTTTTTTTGGTTTTTCAAGACAGGGTATCCCTGTGTAGCCCTGGTTGTCCTGGAACTCCCTCTGTAGACCAGGCTGGCCTCGAACTCAGAAATCCACCTGCCTCTGCCTCCCAAGTGCTGGGATTAAAGAGGTGTGCTACCACTGCCCACCTAGTTGGGCTTTCTTAAAGCTGATGGGTCAAGGGCTGGAGAAATGGCTCCGTAGTTAAGAGCACTGTACGTTCTTTCAAAGGACCTAGGTTTGATTCCCAGCACCCACACGGTAGCTCACAACTGTCTGTAACTCCAGTTCCAAGGAATCTGACACATTTGCACAGACATGCATGCAGGCAAAACATCAATACACATAAAATAAAAAGCAAGCAAGCAAACAAACAAAACCCAACAAAACCACTGGTGTGTAAAGTAGCATCTTGGTAGTGTCATGGGAAATGGAAAGGTTTGAGTCCTGTAAGGTGCTCTATCTATCAGGTGCAGTCACACTCAGCAGAAAATCCATTGTTTATGCACTCAATGAATTATATATTATTATTATTATTATTATTATTATTATTATTATTATTATTAACTGATACTTGGAGACCAGCTCAAAGGCTCATGTCTATAACCCCAGCAATTGGGAGCATGATACAGGAGGTGGTGAGTTCCAAGTCAGCCTGATCAGGGAGATCATCTTAATAAGCCAAACCAACTAAACAAACAACACCGGATACTTAGAAATAAAGAAAGTTAAAATAAATCGAATTAACATGGGACCAAGGATGTAGTTCAGAGGCAGAATGACTGTTCAGCATTGCTTAGCATGTTCCAGGGCCTGGGTTCAATGCCCAGTACTGCAAACAAAATAAAGGAACATAAACATAAAGGATCAATACCATTCGGTCACATTTTCTAATCCCAATATAACAAAATTTGAAATCAACACTAAAATGTTCGCTAAAGAAAATTCAGTATGTTTGGTGACTTGCAGACTCATTTCTAAATAATGCATGGGGAAAAGCGGATATTGTAATGGAAGCTACAAGATATTTAAAATGGATTAACAATAAGCTAAAGCGGAACTTGGAGGAAGAAGCATAACCTTCGCCATGTTTATTAAAAAACACAAAGAATTGGCAACAAATGAATTAAGCTACCAACTGGAGACACTGGGAAGAGACAATCAGGAAACCCAGATTGAGTAAGAGAGAGAGAAGAGAAAGCAGAGATGGAGACCGATGCCGAGACTTAGCCTGCTCTTTTAAAAGTCTTAATAAGCTGGGCAGTGGTGGAGCACACCTTTAATCCCAGCACTCGGGAGGCAGAGGCAGGTGGATTTCTGAGTTCGAGGCCAGCCTGGTCTACAGAGGGAGTTCCAGGACAGCCAGGGCTGTACAGCGAAACCTTGTCTTGAAAAACCAAAAAAAAAAAAAAAAAAAATCTTAATAAAATAAGCAATTCGCAGGTGCAGAAAGCAGGCTGCTGGGAACTGGAAGTGCAGATGATTAGGGACAAGGCCTATTTTGTAAATAATAATAATAATAATAATAATAATAATAATAATAATAATAAGAATATATTCTGGGGACTTGAGGCCCTGGCAAACATCAGACTAAGAGAACAGGACTCCAGGAGCTACTGTCAGTAGCAGGAAAAAGGAGCCGGAGAGCAAAGTCTTACTAACCGTGGGAGAGTCCTGCAAGTGCAGACGTGATGATGTAAAGCAGTTGAAGGCTGGTTTAAAGGAGAACAGTGGTTCTGGTACATGGTGGGGCTGAGACAGGAAGATCTTGAGTCCATTGAGGCAGCCTGGGCTGCACAGTGAGACTGTTTGAAACAACAAAACAAGACCATGGGGAGTCATCTGCCTGTAATGCCACCTTGCTCCAGAGGCTGAAGTGGGAGGGTTGTAAGTTCAAGGCTAGCCTGAGCCACTCAGCGGGCCCTGTATCAAAATAATAATCAAACTGATTGGGCTGGGGTAGTCAGTGGGAGGGCGCTTGCCTAGCTTATGCCAGACCCTGAGTTTCAGTCACCGGGACAACAAAAACAAAGCTAATTAAGACTAAACATCTAGAAAAAACGATAACACTAGGGGCAGGAAGCCATGGTCAGAGTTCAGAGGCTTTATACAACTATTCTAGCTGTGGGCCCACACTCTGAAGAAGAGACCCAAAGGCCACTAATGACAGAGCGGAACAATTCTAAATCCCCAGAGAAGAGAGAGAGAAAGTGAAGAAAATCCAGTCGGAAATGAGCCAGACAAAGCAAGGGAGAACTTGGTGTCCACATTCTCCTCTCAAAACTAGCTGGCTGGAGCGTACCATTTCTTCTGTCCAATAGAATACATCAGGCATGAGGGTGTGTCAGCCACTTCTGAGTGGGGCTGGATTTCTGGGTTCCATCCCTAGAAGGCTCCCATGTCCAGCTTAATGATGTATCACGCTTCAAATTCTTATTTATGAATTATTTTAGTTTTTGAGACAGGGTCTCATATAGCCTAGTCTGTGCCTAAGTGATAAGATTTCAGTGGTGACGCACGCCTTTAATCCCAGCACTCAGGAGGCAGAGGCAGGTGGATTTCTGAGTTCGAGGCCAGCCTGGTGAGTTCCAGGACAGCCAGGGCTACACAGAGAAACCCTGTCTCGGGGATAAAAAAAAAGATTTCAAGTGTGTGCCAACACCCCTGGCAGTGGTTTTAAATCCCTGAGCACAGTCTCCCTCCACAGTATTGAGAAGGGAGCCCAGAGCTCATGCTTGCTAAAATGTTCTACCACTGTGCTACATCCATAACTTACTTATTGATTTATTGATTTATTTATTTGCAAGGTTTCTCTGTGCAGCTCTGGCTACCTTGGAACTTGCTCTGTAGACCAGGCTGGCCTCAAAGTCAGAGATCTGCCTCTCTCGGCCTCCTGAGTGCTGGGATTAAAGGCATGTGGCACCATTCTCAGCAATTTTTATTTTAAAAATTTTAATCTTTTATTTTTGTCATTTTACGATATGAGTGTGTTTAGGTACCTCATGCATACCTGGTGCTTTCAGAGACCAGAAGAGGGCACCAAATTGCCTTGGCACTGGAGTTAACTGACAGCTATGGTCACATTGTGAGTGCTGGGAATCAAACCCAGATCCTCTGGAAAAGGTGACAGTGCCCTTAACTGCTGAGCCACCTCTCAATGCCCTCCCTTTATTTTAATGAGGGTTCCTATCAATTGTTGCAGACTCCATTTTTCTTTTTGTCTTTTTTTTCTTTTTTGGTTTTTTGAGACAGGGTTTCTCTGTGTAGCCCTGGCTGTCCTGGAACTCACTCTGTAGACCAGGTTGGCCTCGAACTCAGTAATCCGCCTGCCTCTGCCTCCTGAGTGCTGGGATTAAAGGTGGTACCACCACTACACGGCTGCCCACAGGCTTTCTAAATAGGTAATATGATTGATAAATTGTAATAGCTAAGTATTTGAGACAGGGTCTCAGGTAACCTAGATGACTTTAAAGTAGCTCTGTAGACAAGGATGATCTTGAACATCTGGTCCTCCTGTCCCTACCTCAGCACTGGCATTCCAGGTGTGTTCCACCATACCTAGTTTTATATGATACTGATACTGGGGGTTCAGTTCAGGGCTTTGTATTAAGTAAACGCTCTACTGACTAAGCCAAGACACTCAGATGCCCAATTTTATCAAATTTTTCTTCCCAAATGTTTTTCTCCCACATGGAAGCAAAGTAGGTTTGTCTGTTATTCTGTTGACATCATAGCTTTAAAGTGACAGTTTTCTAATGTTAAAGTTTCTCAAATCCTTGGAAGAAGTCTAACTTGGTCCTTATGCATTTTTAATAGTTTGGGATATTTGCATCTATAATCGTCACTGAAACTGACCTACATACAACCTTCTTGTCCCACGCGGTCATCATCTAGGTTGGATATCAAGGTTGCAGTCCCCACATAAAACATGACAAGTACTTTCCCCTCGTTTTCTGTCATTTGAGGCAATTTGTGTAAGATATGGACTCTCTGCTACCTGAATATGTACCCGAGTCCATGGTATTCCGTTGTCATAGCTACGTGCAATTCCCCGAAACCTTTCCTTTCTGATGACAAGATTTGCCACCAGGTCAAGTTCCCAGTGTCCTTCTGCTTGGTCTGTGGGAGGACTCCCTCCCAGGAGGCTTCTCAGCTCCTAAAATCGCCCGGCTCACTTCCCTAACACGGCAGACACACCAGGACAGGCAGAGTGGGTGGAAGAGGGAAGATGGAGACCATGGTTCAGTACAGGAGGGGGCAGGTCAGGCCTGTGACTGAGGCTCCACAGTGTTCTCTCTCCCTCGCTGTCAGCCAGGTCTCCCACCTTAGAATTGTGATAACAACAGAGCAATGTCTTCTGTCATTGCTCATTCTCTGTATTTTCCAGTGTGTCAGAATCTGGGCGAGGAGAAGGGCTATTTAAAGGAGATCCTCTGTGAAGCTCAAGCCAGAAAGCACAGAGAGAATCTGCTTTGTAGTTAAGTAACTGATCAGAAGATGATCCAATCGACACCGTAAACAGCCAGAGACATTCCCTCCCAAGAATGGCATAAGGGTAACCTTTAGTGCAAGATGCATGAATTCTACTATTCAGAGAGTTAGATTATGATTTCAGTGTGGATTAGAAGAGATAACTAGCTAGAGGACCAAGGTTATAGCTTAGGCGGTAGAGTGCCTGCCAAGCATGCAGGAAGTACTGGGTTCAATCCCCAGCACTGCACAAACCAGGATGATGGCCTACAGTTCTAATCCCAGAGCAGATAGGACGATCAGAAGTTCAACATCATTCTTACCTCCATAGGGAATTTAAGGCCAACGATGGGGGGGGGGGGAACATGACTCTTTGTCTCAAAAGAGGGAGGGTTGGGTGGCTGAAGAGATGGCCCAGCACTGAAGAGCATTGGTCTCTTCCAAAGGATCCCAGCACCCACATGGTGCCTCACAGCCATCTGTAACTCCAGATCCAGTGAATGTGACCCCATCTTCTGGCCTCTGTGTCCCAGAAGTCTCATGAAACATAGACATATATGCAGGCAAGACACCCATACACATAAAAATACATACATACATACTGCATATATACTACATACGAACTACATACATATTACATATGTACTACATACGTACTACATACATACTGGGGAGATGGTTTGTCGGTAAGGTACTTGCCATACAAGTATGAAGACCTGAGTTTGGATTCCCATAACCCATGTTTAAAAAAAAAAACCAAAAAGCCAAAAACCAAACATAGCAGTGTATACTTGCAAGTTCCCCAGCTGAGAAGACACAAACGGGAGTATCACTGGGGCTTCCTGACAGCTGATCTAGCTGGATAGATGAATTCCTTGTCTCAGATACTAAGATAGAAGGCAACTGAAATAGATATCCACCTCTACATATGAACACAAGTATGAGAGAGAGAGAGAGAGAGAGAGAGAGAGAGACTACAAAGATGCAGCTTTAGTATAACATCAAAATGTCCAAATGTGCAGATTATAGGAGGACTGGGGCAGTAATCTTTTTTTTTTTTAATTTTTAAAATTTATTTCATGTATATGAGTCCACTGTTGCAGTCTTCAGACCAGAAGAGGGCATCGGATTCCATTACAGATGGTTGCGAGCCACCATGTGGTTGACTGGGATTTGAACTCAGGACTCTGGAAGAGCAATCAGTGCTCTTAACAGCTGAGCCATCTGTCCAGCCTGTGACAGTAATCTTAAAGAAAAACAGCACAATGAGAAGTTGTAATAATATAGTATAATAAAGTATAATAAATGAGCAAGAAGATGTGGCCAATGCTAAGACTGGCATGAGAATCAAAAGTCTGGGGGCTGAGGAAATGGTTCAGAGAATAAAGGTGCTTGCTGCCAAGTCTAAAGATCCAAGTTCAATCCCCAGGAGCCACACATCAAAAGGAGAGACCTGACTCCCAAAAGTTGTCCTCTGATTGTATGGACCCCGTGGCAAAAGCATGCTGACACACATAGATATGCACAGACACACACACAATAAACAAACACACAAACATAATACAAATATTTTGTAAAGAGAAAAGTTTGAAAAATTGTAAAAGTCTGTTTAGCACCTATCAAGTAAATATGAGCCTTCAATTTCCCCCTGCCCCAAACACAAGAGTAAAAGCACACATACAGAGATAGGGACAGGGACAGGGACAGGGACAGGGACATGTTCTAAGATGAGACACCCCCTTATACCAGTAGTTTTTCTCATGGCGGAGTAGTGTTCTCAGTGTGAGTGTTGGTATCTTCAATAAGTCCCTTTTCACCTTGACCCGCGTGGTAACCTGGGCACTTGCCTGTGTGCTATTGGCAAGCTGGTTTCCTATGCCCCAGCCTGCTATGGATCCACCCCCACTCTGGCAGCTAAGGATGCATGGAAGACTTTGCTCACACACAAAGATTCAGATGGCTTTCTTTCCATGTGTGTACTTCTAAATGTTATTTGAAGATGCTCCTAGCAAAACAGACAATACAAGAATGAGAGGCTTCCCAGGTTTCTAAAGCACTGGAATTGACCCAAGGGTCAACAACTTGAAATACCGAAGGTCCTCAGGACCATCCATCAAAAGTTAGCACAGGAAGTCTGGGGATCTGGAGAAGGAAGCCATAAGACAGAACTGGGCTTCCTACAAGTACTGCAATTTAGATAATGGGAAAACTTCAGTGTCTCGGTTTAAAAGGCAAATGTTTCCTCTCTGAAGAAGAAAAGAGAAATACAACTAAAAGCTCAGAGAGAGCAAGAAGCTGTGTGAGGATGTCATGGTGCAAGTAGGGAAGGACTCACCAAATGGGGTATTGAAGGGAATGTGAGCTCAGTGCCTCCAACATCTCCCTTTGAGCGGCACTAACACCGGAAGATCCTAGGTCCTCACATGCTGCTCCGCTCCACAACTGTATTCCTAAAATGCTTTATTGACTGTCAATATTTGAAATCCAAAGATAGATGCTTTAATTGTGGATACAGAACCAGATGCAAACACAGTTAGTAAAGGCGCGAATGGAGCAGGTAGGAAAGAGTGATGAACAGAGGCGGCTCATTTTATACAGTGGGAAGTCCAGAAACCTCCCGTAAAACTAATACTACTGAGGACATTCTCCAGGGGGAGGACACCTGGTTAGTGTCTGAAAGGCCCTGGGATCCACGCCCAGCACTACAATGAAGTAAAAGGAAATGAATGTCACCAGAAAGAAGAGTGGGGAATGTGTGTGTAACCAAACTCGGGAGGAAGTTACCACTGGAAGGTTGTTACGATGCTGGACACTAGCTCTTCAGTAGCTACCTGATTTCCTGAGCCATAAAACACTAAAGCCAGTGCATCATCAGCTGAAATGTCTCTCTGGAGAAAAAGCACATTTTCCAGAATCTCTTACAGCTACATCCATTCAGGTAATCAAATTCAGGTTACCTGGATAGATGGAGAAATGACACTTCTTTTCATTACTTTAAATATGAGTGCGACAAGCCTTCTCTGGCCCAGGCTGAGTCTTGTTAAAAGTTACAGTGGACCACGCATGCATGTGTGAACATGCACATGTGTGCACACATGAGCGTGTGCACACAGACACACACACACACACACACACTAGCTACATGTTAGGCATTTTCCTGAGGGCTCTGCACATTTTAACTCACCTAACCTACCGGTATGTGTTCCTTCCCTTTGGCTGTTGCAACCAAGAACAACAAACGTATAGCTTTGATTGTATTTGTTTATTGTGTATGCATGTAGGCATCTGTATGCATCCTGAGAATTGACCTCAGGCTGTCAGACGTGGTGGAAAGTGCCTTTACCCACTGAGCCATCTTGCTGAACTGTGCAGTGGTTTTAAAATGGGCCTGCCTTCAGGGCAGATGTCTAAAAACAGTGTTACCTGGGAATGCTTCCTTCTTCAGGCTCAGGAAAAATCACCTGCCTTCCCCAGCTCACAATACCTTCTCTGGGATCTCCACAACCACGTGCTCCTAACACCAAAGTCTGACTAGTCCAACTTCCAGCCTTCTTCTTGTAAGGACTGATTGATTATATTAGGTTCACCAAGGCAATCTAAAATAACACCCCATCTCAAGACTGACTCTCTTTCTCTCTCTTTCTGCCTGCTAGGCAACACTTGAGATGGTGCAGATGCAGAGGCAGGCATATCATATCTCTGTGAATTCCAGGCCAGCCTGGTCTATGAATGGAAATCTCGTCTCAAATTAAAAACAAACAAACAAACACTTTTTTGAAACATGATCTCATGTAGTCTAGGTTGCCCTTGAACTTGCTATGTAGCTGAGGATGACTTTGAACTTCTGATCATCCAACCTCTACCTCCCAAGTGCTCATTCCAGGTATGTGTCACCATGCCCAATTCATGCAGTAGTCCTGGGGATCAAACCAAAGGCTTTGTGCATGCTAAGGAAGCACCCTACTGGATGAGCTACATCCTTACCCTTTCGAACATCTTAATCATTTCTGCAAATTCCATTTGCTATAGATTCTAGCAACCAGGATGTAGACACCCGTCGGGAGGACATTATTCTTTTCACCACAGCTTGGTACGGTGTCATTCCCATTTATAGATGATGAAACCAAGCACAGGGGAGCTAAGTAATGCGTCAGAGTCACACAGCAGGAAAGTAGTTGATCCATGATTTAAATCCAGTGTGGCTCCAGCCTCTCTGCACACAACCCAGACTCCCCTCTATCCTAGCTGAGTGCTGGTGTCCTGGTAACGGCAGAGCTGCCTTGCCAGTTCTGGATGGCCTACAGAGAGAGACACTGTCATCTTTCTACACCGATGCCTTCTGTTATGGTAGCTTCGTTCAAATACAAGGATCTGCAGCTACTCACAATTAAAAATGATTTTACTTTATTTTTCTAGCAAATGATTTATTTTGAAAGAGGAGAGTGTATTCTTCGTTCATTTCAAAAGTTCTGAAGTTGCAGGGCAAGACTGGTGATCTGTCTGCATCATAACCTACTGAAGCCCTCAGAGATTGTGCTGCCTCTAGGATGGACAGAATCCAATCTCTGTCTCTCTGTCTCTCTGTCTCTCTCTTTTTCTCTCTCTCTCTCCTTCCCTCCCTCCCTCTCTTTCTCCCCCTCTCTTTGTTCCCATGTCTCTGTCTCTGTGTCCCCCTGTGTCTCTGTATCTCTCTGTCTTTGTGTCTCTGTCTCTCTGTATCTTTCTCTATGTCTCCCTGTGTCTCCATGTCTATCTCTGTCTATCTCCCTGTGTCTCTCTGTCTATCTCTGTCTATTTCTCTCTCTTTCTTAGGTTTCTTTATGTATCCCTGGCTGGCCTGGAACTCCCCACGTACAACAGACAGGCCTTGAACTCACAGAGATCTACCTGCCTCTTCCTCCTGAGTACTGGGATACCGCCTGATTCATCTTTCTATTTTGTTCCTTTTGGGGACACCTGTGCCAAACAAAATGCTGTTTTGGCAGCCATCGAACTAGCCCTGTTCCTCACCTCTGCTCACACTGACCAGGCTGGATCACCTCCCCTCTTCCTTTCTCACTCTTGCCCACCATTTCTGTCTCACTTCTCCATGGCCATGACAAAACACCATGGTCAAGACAACTTATAAGAGAAAATGTTGGAGCTGGAGAGATAGCTCTTCCAAAGGTCGTGAGTTCAAATCTCAGCAACCACATGGTGGCTCACAACCATCCATAAGGAGATCTGATGCCCTATTCTGGGGTGTCTGAAGACAGCTACAGTGAGCAGGTCCAGAGTGAGCAGGTCTGGAGCAAGAAGAAAAAGTGTCTGAAGACAGCTACAGTGTACTTACATATAATAAATAAATAAATCTTTAAAAAAGAGAGAGAGAGAAAGTTTATCAAATGTTTACATTTTAGAGGATGAGTCCATAACTACCAGGGCAGGAAACATGGCAGCAGGATGGTAGGCATAGCACTGTAGCTGGGAACTCACATCTTGAGACAGTAAGCATGAAACAGAGACACTAGGAATGAATAGTATTGCTGTTTGAAACCTCAAAGCCCCACCCCACCCGGTGGCGTACCTCCCCCTACAAGGCCACACCTCCTAATCCTTCCTGAACAGTTCCACCACCTATGGACCAAATTTTTGAGTATATGAGTCATTCTCATCCAAACCACTACAACATCTCGCTCAAAACAAACAAACAAACAAAACAAAAACAAAACAAAAAAACCAACACACCTGTAAACTCCTATTCACCCCTCAAGACCTAGCCCAAGTTACTTCTGAAATATTTTTGACTTTAGATTTTCTTTCTCTCCTGTTTAAGATTTTTCTCAAATACCTGGTTGGTCAATTGTTCTGAATCCTACCCACCCTTTACCTGTTCTGACCTTTCCCACCCAGACTACCCCAGAGAAGCAAGCCATTTCTTGTTTTTGTTCCTTCTGTTTTTCTGTGTTAAAATAACCACACCAGTACACATTCACAATGACTACTGTTCACTAATTGTGCTGACTAGTTTTCAATTGAGAAAATGCCTCCGCACTATGGGGCTGTAAACAGTCCTGTAGGGCATTTTCTTAATTACCGATCAGTGGGGGGGAGTCCAGACCACTGTGGGTGGCGACACCCCTGGACTGGTGGTTCTGGGTTCTATAATCAACGCAGGATGAACAAGCCAGCAAACAGCAGGGCTCCTCCGTGACCTCTGCACCAGCTCCTGCCCTACTCAGTTTGAGTTCCTGTCTTGGCTTCCCTTGGTGGGACCTTGACTTGGGAGGTGTAAGCCTTGAAACCCTTTCCTCCCCAAGTCCCTTTTGGTCATAGTGTTTCATTACAGGAAATGAAACCCTATGATATTAATATCAGTGTCATTTAATAATCTGGAGCTCCCAAAACCCCAAGTACTAACATATGCACAAAATATATGCAATACCAAACCACCGTTAGGCAGAAGCCTGTCTGACAGGGTTAATTCTTCCCCTGCTGCGATTTCAAAATGTAAGGCTAACACTGAAAGAGCATGCATCCAAGGATGTCAATCCTCACCTTGCTGATGTCCAGTCCTGACACTCTCCAAACCTGCCTGCTCTCAGGAAGTCCTCCCACAAGGCTCCCTATGGAAAAAGCTACTGGTGTTTGATTTTAACCAGCAGCAAGTGTGTGTGTGTGTGTGTGTGTGTGTGTGTACATGTACATGTGCACTCGCGTACTATAACATCCATGTGAACTGATCTTCTCCAGTGCTGAGAATCCACATCCCGATGAATTCTCAAGGAGGATGATCAAGGGATAGGCAGGGCTGCACTCCTAGGACAGGTTCTGGGGAGTGACTCTCTCACTTTTCCAGGTTCACAGGCTGTCCTTGGGGTGCAGCTGTGGCCAGTTCCCACACTCATCCCAGGCTTCCCTTCCTCGAAGCAATCCTGTTTGAGGTTCCTAATTCTCTCTTAGATGCTACCTGGGTATTCAGCATAATCTCCTCACCTAAAGAGCTTCATGATACAGTCACATCTGCACATCTTCTAGACTGTGGGACTCTTTGTCTGGGTCCAGAGATAGATGAGGCTTGGGGTTTGTTTCTGTTTTTGAAGTGTTGGTGTAGAAACCTTGTAACTTTAATTTTTTGAAATCCTGTTTTTAATGATGGTTCTTACACGCCCTAACCTTCCTTGTAGCCCACCAGAGGGAGGAGAAAGGAAAGAGTGGACCTGTTTAGAAAGGTTCTTTGGAGCAACTCCCATCTGTGTAGTCTGGAAATCAGCAGTTCAGTTCTCAGGTCAGCAGCGGCAGCTCAATCCATTCACAAACACTTCCCGATACACCAGCAGTCCAGTTCAGCAGAGTCGGGTTAGCAGAGACAGCCAGGCCTCAGCCTTGGCTTGAGTCAGCAGGAGCGAACAGGAGCGAACAGGAGCGAACAGGAGGAATGCCAGGAGAAGTTCTCAACTGTGTGTCTCTCAGTAAATTGAAGATCAGCGAAGACACAAGACCACAGACATTGGGGCTTTTTTTTTTTTGGTTTTTCGAGACAGGGTTTCTCTGTGTAGCCCTGGCTGTCCTGGAACTCATTCTGTAGACCAGGCTGGCCTAGAACTCAGAAATCTGCCTGCCTCTGCCTCCCAAGTGCTGGGATTAAAGGCGTGCGCCACCGCTGCCCAGCTGACCCACAGACATTGTACAGCTAGCTGTGTAAGCAAGCCTCTCGCAGCCTCCGTCACTGTCAAGTCCTTTTTATACCCCCTTCAAACATCACATGTCCTCCATGGGTCTTGCCTCTGTCTCAGCTGACATGCCTCTGCCAATCAGCCTGAGTCTGTGAAAGTGGCAAGAAACTGTGGTACACCACCAGAAGGTTTTTGGTTCGGTTCTCTCTGTGGAGTCCTGACAAATGCAGCTCAACTACACAATGTAAGGCAGACCAATACATGCGTGTCGTTAGCAAAGAATCCCTCATCTCATGTCCTTTCCTGTGCTTGCTTTAGCAGAACACCCTCTCTCCTGTGTCTGCTTCAGCTGAATGTTCCTTCATGTGTTTGCCCCAGCAAGACCCCACCCAACCGACTTTCCAAAGAATCCTTAAGTTTCCACTTCAACCCTCCAGGGCCTTGTGCATGATAAGCAAATACTCCACCTCTGAGCTACATCCTCAGACTCCAGACCTCAAATTTGACCACCTTAACCCTCAATCCCCTTGTTCAGTAGAGATAGGACCTAAAGCCTTGCACATGCTCACAACAGCTCAACCACTGAGCTTTATGTCAGATTAGAGTCCCTTTGAGGTATTATCTAACTGATCACAGAGTTCTAGGGACATAGAAATGAAGTAACTATTCAGGAGAACCTGTCAAAGGGCACTGAGCTGGCAGCTAAGCCAGGCCTTTCTGGCCCCAGAGCCTGAGCCCCGGACCTCCCCTCAACAACTTCTTGATCAACCATAAGGGTAGGTTTTCTTCCTGGACTGACATTGTGGATCCTAAACTCATTCCACCAGAGTCTGTCTCCTTACAATCCCACCCACCCCCATGCATTTGACTCCTCTCAACAACTTCTATGTAAGGGGTTCCCCAGCCTAAGCTGAAGGGTATGCTCTGCTGCTGCATGGCCCTCAGGGTTTCTTGAGTGAGTAGCTCGGTGACCAAGCCCCTTCTCCCGCCCCACCCCTGTGTGGAAGATGCTGTCTAAGTCTCTGAGGGTCCTGATTCCAGAGCTGGCATCCCTCCTTTCTCAGTATGTGTTGATTCCTCTAAGCCCCCAGGTCTGATACATGGAGCTTTTCCTCTGGGGAATAAAGACATCCTCTGTAGGTGCTGAGGACATGAGGTATCTGGGTATCACTTTGGGGCATGAATATTTGGCTAACCCTTCCTTAAAATCATTGCCATTGAACCCAGGGACTAAAACCCTCACAGCTACCTCAGTGACTTCCTTAGTCCCTGTCCTTGGGTCCCCCTTCCCAGAGCACAGTAGAGCCCTGCATCTCAATCTTCCCTCTGTTTCCTGACTTAGAGCCTTCTAAACAACATCTCTACCTCCTGGCCATAGCTGCCCACCGACAGCCAGGCCTGAGGCATCCACAAATTGCAAAGCCAATTACTGTCCAATTGCTCCAGTCCCAGCCAGACAGAGGTTACTGTAAGTCACATTGGCATTGGGAGGGAGAGAGGGAGAAGCAGCACCTTAGGACAGTGCCTGGGCTGACACTTGAAGATGGATGTGACAGAGACCTGTGGCTTGGAGGCTCAGGATTAGATCAACAAGGCTGGGGCTGGCTGGTTCCAGGAAAAAGGTCATGTGGACACGGTTTGACAGACAGCATAAGCAAAGTCAAGGCTTCAGGCTGGCCTTCCCTGAGCAGAGGAGGCACCAGGGCTGGTGGGGCCCAGTCCAAAGATGGAAAGCCTGGAGTCCTTGATTCCTCTTGGGCACTGGCATTTTGCCAGGAGCTCCCAGAAGCTGGTACCTTTGTGCCCAAGAACTAAACAACTGCAGCTCCTGCCAGTCTTCCAGAGCATGCCCAGCTCAGTCCTCTAAGCAGACATTCAAGGCCTCTACCATGTTTCTCTAGGCAGCTGCAGTTGAATTGGGGTACCCAACTCAGGACCAGATAGTCCTGGGTCCTGGGTCCTGGGTCCTATAGACTCCTGCTGATCAGGGTCAGATAGGTGATCTGCCAGCTTTAGGAGTCCCTCGGGCAACTGGAGATTCCTGGTCAGTGGGGCTGGAACTGGCGCTAAGATGCTAAGACACTGCATGCTCTCAGTGGTTTAAAGGAATAGCAGCCAGTCTCCCTCCACATACATGGACAAAGGCACTCCCCTTCCCCCTGTGTACACTGACTTGGGAGAATGGACTCTGTTTGCTCACTAGAATGTCTAGGGGGCTTGGAATTCACAGCTCTGAGCTGTAGAGTCAGTGCAGAGCCTGGGCTGCCCACTGCCCACACAGGAATCTGTACCTTCCACATCTCTTAATACACCTTGCCTGCAGCAGCTGTTTCTTGAAAGTCCTTGCATGATCTGCTTCCCATCCCCCACATGCTGTAGCCTCCTCTGGGACCCCTACATGGCAAATGGTCACAGCTCCAGATTGGTGTGTGTGTTGGGGGGGGGGGTGCGGGAGGAATGCAGAAGGATGAATCATCACCATGGGAGCAGACTACCGAGTTCCACATTCACACACTTGCAGAGCTGTAGACACAAAGGCATGCCCACATGCACATTCCCAAACTCACAGGGAGACCTGCCGAGAGGCCAATGCTGGTCAAAACCACAGATGCACATTGAGACCCACAGAGACAGAAAATGCCTTGTGCTCACACACACACACACACATACACACACACACACACACACACACACACACACACACACACACCCTTCTTCTCTGGAGTCCTTCATCCATCCCCTCCGTGCCTCAGGCAGCTCTCAGAGCAGACATGACACTTTTAGAATCCTAGAGATCTATGACCCATACTCATGCATACAGATGCCACAGCTACCCAAGAACAGAGTTTCTGCCTTGGGTCTAGCCACTCCCATCCTTCCAGAGTGGAGGTCACCAGACCCACAAGGGTGATGCCCTAGTCTGCTGACAGATTCCCTGTTTACATCTCCAGGGCCTTAGAAGAGGGTCTGGCTGCAAAGGGAAGATGGTGGTTACATTCCCAGGAAGGAAGGGATGTGAGAGGAGACTTGCTTGGACGACCCTGTCTTGAGGCAAGAGGTGGGCAAAGTCCCCACCCATCTACTAGAATTCCCAGGAGACCCAATCATGCGTGCCTGCTGTTGTCTGCCTTAAAGACCCCCGTTACTCTCCACCTTAGCCCGAGGGCCACTTGGTCATGCTTCACTGTTCAGAGCAGGTGTTCCGGCTCTTGGAAGCCCTGGGTGAGCTCTTCTGCCCTGTTGTGACTCTCAGCCCCCTAGATCTCTCTCAGCTTTGTGGACACCCTAGGGAAATGCCTTACTCCTGGAAGCCTACATCCTCTGCAGGACTGGGGGAGAGACGGGCTCTGGGAGATCTGAGTGTGAACCACAGGTTCGAACCTCAGCTCTCCCTCTGACCTTGGGCAAAGCCCTGAGCTGTGTGTATCCAAGGGCTTATCTGTAAAATGGGGACAATAACAACTATCTTCCCAGGCTGACCTGGGGATTAAATGAGATCATGCATTGGGTATCCTGTGGAAATGGCGGCCGTATTACAGGTTCATTGCTTGCCACAGAGCTTGGTAAATATTGAATTAATGAACGCCTCCAGCTTCCCTTCTTCTGCCTCCACCTCACGTTCGTGCTTTAGGAGGGGGACATTAAGTGCGAACGAGAAGGATTTGGGGCAGGGAGAACCGGGAGAGATCAGGGCTTTCTGACGTCTCTGGACACTAGCTGCTCCAGCGCCTCCTGAGGCAGCACCGGCATCCTCTTACCCTTGTGCCATCCACCTGTGCCACCACCCTAATCGGTCAGGTGAGGCAGCAAGTAGAGATGGGGTCCCACCCCTGCTCTGTGGGCCCCCGACACCGCTCCCAACTCAGGTGCTCGCTGAATGCGGGGTGACGGGAGCGTAAGTGTCGAAAGGATGCTAAGGATATGAATGAGCCAGTGGATGCGTGAATGGAGGTGGATGGAAGCGTGAAGTATAAGGCGGGGCTCCAGCTGGGTGACCTCGAGTGCAGACAGGCCGGGGCTCCCTCCCCGCTCCTCCCAGCCTCCCGCTCCACTCTGCTCCCCTCCCCACGGCGCGCAGCCCTCCCGAGCCCTCCCGAGCTACCGCGGGCACCAGAGCCGGGACCACGCAGGCACCGAGCGGACAGCGCCGCCTCAGGAAGGGGCTACCCCGCCGCGTCTCCAGCCCCGCACCAAGGCGAAGTCCCGCGAGCAAGGTCCAGGTACCAGTAACCGAGGATGCCCCGGGCCGGGAGCCAACAGGTGCGGGGCGTGGAGGACCCCCAGGACTGACGTGGAGGTTCCAGAGGAGCAGCGGCAGATGATGGAGGGAGCTGGAGTCTCTGGGGGGTGACCTGGGTGCTGGGAGACTGCGCCACCAGCCACTCCGCTCACCTCCGGGCAGCTCTCGTGTACGCTTTAGTGCACTTGCTGCCCCTTCTGGGAATCCTCCCAGACTCCCTAAGGAGCAGGGAGGTCCCGCTGGGAAATTGGTAGACCAGTGTCTCTGCCCCTTTTCCTAGGGCTCTCAGGGGGACTGTCTATCCTCTTACACCAGTCTGGGGTCGTCCCTACCCAACCAGGAGAAGAAGGGGTCTGAGCAAGGGAGGAGGGAGCGGCCTGAGCCAGGCCGGATTTATGAATGGAGAGCGGCCTGCGCACCGGCTCAGCGACCCCTGGCGGCCGTCGGGGAGCATCGCGGCCCCGGGGACTCCAGGAGACCTAGCAAGGGGGTCTTGAGAAGCCTGTTTCTGGGCGTGAGGATCCTTTCCTCTCTCCTAGGAAGATGCTTACCCGCACTCCTCTTCGCAGGTGTGTGCGCTCCCTCTCGTGTACGCGCACTGAGGAGGATCTAGCAGGTCTAGTGGGCGGGACCTAGGTCTTCAATATCTCCCTGAACCCTTTCCCCAACCCTTAATCAAGACTGACTCAAGGGAGAATATTTGCTGTTGGAAATGGGTTTCCTTCCCAAATCTGTGATAGCCGGAGGACTCAGACAGATCTGGATTGGCTTTGTGACCTTGAACAAGGGACTCAACCTCTCAGCTTCCCGTCTCTTCATCCACACAGCAGAGCTCGACAATTATGATATCAGACACTGACTGGAGAGCCGGCTTCTGGGTGTACCAGGTTCTGGGTGAGGTAGTTTCTAAACCTTAGAGCTCAATACTCCTCATCGTGGCGCTAGAAGGTAGGTACCCTTAATACTCCATTGAACCACAGATTGGGAAACTGAGACTGAATGAGGGAGGTAAGGTGCCTAGCTCCACCATTCCCAGCCCATGACTAGATGGAAGTAGACAAAAATCCCTAATGTTCCCTCCTTCCTTCCTTTCTTCCTCTCTTCCTTCTCTCCTTCAGGAAGTTTGGTCTGGGACCCCAAAACCTGAGTGCAAGAGCAGGGCCTTTGAAACGAGTAGGCTGAGGGCTTGTGGGAGTTTCTCTTCCTCCACAGAGCCCAGGATGCTCCTCCGCTGAAGTGGCTCCTAACCTCATGGAGCCGTCGGCCACTCCTGGGGCCCAACCCGGAGTCCCCACTAGCAGCGGAGAACCCTTCCATCTGCCTCCTGACTATGAAGATGAGCTCCTCCGCTACCTGTGGCGCGATTATCTCTACCCGAAACAGTACGAGTGGGTTCTCATCGCAGCCTACGTGGCCGTATTCCTCATAGCCTTGGTGGGCAATACCCTGGGTAGGTGCCTGTCTTCTTCCGAGGATTAGAGAGGGTTCTGGGTCTTCCCTTCATACCCATTCCTGCTGGTGAGATCGGGATGGGGCCTGAATGGGTGTGGCTCTGGTAACCTGCTTCCCCTCACCTTGCTGCTCTCTACAGTCTGCCTGGCTGTGTGGCGGAATCACCACATGAGGACAGTCACCAACTACTTCATTGTCAACCTGTCCCTGGCAGATGTGCTGGTGACTGCCATCTGCCTGCCTGCCAGCCTGTTAGTGGACATCACCGAATCGTGGCTCTTTGGCCATGCCTTGTGCAAGGTCATTCCCTATCTCCAGGTTAGCTCTCCCATGGCCCTCAGCAACCTCTACCACATCTGTCCAAAACCTATGACCTTGGTGGCTCTCAGTAACCTTAAAGCTTGCCTTTCAGTCAAGTCACAGTGTCTGAGGATTTTTGTGGGGTCATTCAGGCCACCAGGCTGGGCACTCGGGAACACAGACTCAGCTCCACATGCACACATAGGCTTCCCTTCCTGGTGACAGGTACAACACACACACACAAACATACACACACACACACACACACACAGTTAATCCAGGTCCACAGGTACATGCAGAGAGGAGACAGGAACCCACAGTGACAGACCTGCCCTCTCCGGGTCTACTCCCTGACCCCAGTGGGAACCAAGGGAGTCAAACAGGATTCTCTCTCTAGTCTCCTTCCCCAATACTGGTCACCAGGACACTCAGATGGTATCAGTGGAATGGGAGGAAGGCTGGCCAGAGACCACCATGGCCTCTCAGTAGCCCTTGGTCCTCTTGCATCCTGGGAAACATGATACCCTGGAGGCAAGTCTACTTATGCTACCAGCCGATTCATCTATGCCTCTCAGACAAGATCTCTGTGGAGGAAACCATGTGTCTCGGCTCCTCACCTGTAGCATAGCACCTACTTCACAGGTTGTAAAAGTAGAGAAAGGAGGGGCTGGAGGGATGGCTCAGTGGCTAAGAGCACTGGCTGCTCTTCCAGAGGACCCCAGTTCAATTCCCAGCACCCAGATGGCAGCTTGCAACCATCTGTAACTCCTGCTCCAGGGAATCCAGCACCCTCACACTGACATACACGCTGGCAAAACACCAACGTACATAAAAAAAGAAATAATTTAGAAAAAATAGGAAGAGGAGTGTTTGCCACATGGAGTCTCATCGTGTGTGTCAAGTCTCCAACTGGACATTTTCCCTACATGGTTTCATTTATTCCTACCAGCATCCTGCCCGATAGATGCTATATTCCCATTCTGCAGATGAGGCTCAGAGAGGGTGAGTGACTTGCCCAAATTCACACAGCACAAAGGGGTGGAATCAGGATTTGCTCCACTGCTAGCTCTGTGCTGTGAACTGCTCCCCCCCCCCCCACCTCTGATGTTGTGTCCCCATGGGGCAGGCTGTGTCGGTGTCAGTGGCAGTGCTGACTCTCAGCTTCATCGCCCTGGACCGCTGGTATGCCATCTGCCACCCACTGCTGTTCAAGAGCACAGCTCGTCGTGCCCGTGGCTCCATCCTGGGCATCTGGGCTGTGTCGCTGGCTGTCATGGTGCCCCAGGCCGCTGTCATGGAGTGCAGCAGTGTGCTGCCCGAGCTAGCCAATCGCACCCGGCTCTTCTCTGTCTGTGATGAACACTGGGCAGGTAATGGGCACCTCTGGATGTATACACCCAGGACAGGGAACTTTCAGGGTGGGTACCCCCAGAGTAGGTACCCCCTCTGGTGTGAGCATCAGCTAGGATCCCTCCAGGATGGTACCGCTAGACTAAGCAATTCTAGGCTCTCTTCTTACCATGGTGCCTAGGTGGAATTCAGTTGTTTTCAGGTCTTGCTTTGGTTCTTGTTGGGACAGGGTAGCATTGCTGAGACAGACTGGGACTCCCCCAGGGGAGACTTGACCCTTGCATTTTTCGACCTACAGATGAACTCTACCCCAAAATCTATCACAGCTGCTTCTTCATTGTCACCTACCTGGCCCCTCTGGGCCTCATGGCCATGGCCTATTTTCAGATCTTCCGCAAGCTCTGGGGCCGCCAGGTGAGGTTCATCTGTTGTCGCTGTCTAGGCTGGGAAGGGGAATCTGTTTTTCTAAGGGAGTAGATGGTCCCTGACATCCGAACATATTATCCACACTGCAACTGTAGTGAGGCCAGGCCCAGGGACGTGGGGAGCTGGAGGCCCCAAAGTGACTTGAAGTCTCTTTTAATTAATCAATTACCTTCTAGGGCCTTGGCATATCTAGACAAGTGTTCCAGCACTGAAGAATATGCCCAGAGCTTTTCTCCTGGCTGGCCTTGGCAGTGACAAGAGTGGGCATTGAAAGGCACTCCTTAGCTAGCTGAAAGGCATTGGGTGTGAAACCTAGCTGAGCAAGCAGTCTGGAACTGCAAGGGTTAACATTCTGATACTAAGCTGGGCTCTGGAGCCTTGGGCTTGACTCTCTCAAGGTTCCCTCCTTCTTTTTTTTAAAATGTTGAGTCAGGGTCTTGCTAAGTTGGCCTGACTAGACTGAACTTACAATTCTCCTGCCTCAGTCTCCTGTGTGGTTAGGATTATAGAGCCAGCATTAACCACCATCTCTTACCCCCCCCCCCCAAATATGTAAGAGAACAGACCCAGAGAAGCAACACAATGTCCCTGAAAGCACTCAGCCAGCCAGCAGAAAATCAGAGGTCAAAACCCAACCAAGCCCAAGGCTCCAGAGCCCAGCTTAGTATCAAAATGTTAACCCTTGCAGTTCCAGACCGCTTGCTCAGCTAGGTTTCACACCCAATGCCTTTCAGCTAGCTAAGGAGTGCCTTTCAATACCCACTCTTGTCACTGCCAAGGCCAGCCAGGACAACTGGTTCCAGACCTGACTTTATCCTCATTACATGGACCCTTAGTGGGATTTCTAGGGTTGTGTTCACAGAAAGGTGGGTGCCAAGAGCCATTTGTACTAGTGGCAGTAAGTCCTGGGTCAGTGTCTAGGCAGTGAAAGGACACAGGTCACAGGCTGACTGGTCTCAATGACATTCTGGGATGTCATGTACATTCTGCACAGTGCTAACCCATGCCTAGGCCATGCAGGGCCCTGGGTCAGGAGATTGGTGGATTAGACCCAGGACCTGCCTTGCAGGTAGACCCACTTAGAGCCTTTTTTGGCTGGTCTACCTTAAGGAAGCAAAGGTTTAGAGAAATCACACAGCTCACAAATGTGTGAGCAGTCTCTAAACTCTAGTTTCTTGCATCCTGGATCCGTGCCTATTGGTTGTGGGGTGGTTTCAAGGCATCTAGCTAGGCAGAGAGCTGGTGTCCCAGCCTTCCCCGAGGCCCTCTTGATTCCCAGGCCTCCCCACTGGGTAGCATGGACATCTCTTCATGACTCAGCTTTTCTCCCCGTCCCAAAGATGAAGCTGCAGATCTCAGGAGGATGGGAGAGCAGTTAGGAAGGTGTTCAGACCCCACAGTGTGGCACTTTCCTTGTATGTCCCTGCCTTGTTCACCAAGCCCTAACCAAAGGGAATGACTCTCTCAAGGAGTAACATCCACCTTTCCCGTGTGTGTGTGTGTGTGTGTGTGTGTGTGTGTGTGTGTGTGTG
>JADRCH010000213.1:265225-283520 GCA_019843965.1 Rhynchomys soricoides | reverse complement strand
GTGTGTGTGTGTGTGTGTGTGTGTGTGTGTGTGTGTGTGTGTGGCATAGATCCCTGGTACCACATCGGCCTTGGTGCGGAACTGGAAGAGGCCTTCAGAGCAACTAGAGGCTCAGCACCAGGACCTGTGTACAGAGCCCCAACCCCGGGCCCGTGCCTTCCTGGCCGAGGTGAAGCAGATGCGAGCTCGGAGGAAGACTGCTAAGATGCTGATGGTGGTTCTGCTGGTTTTTGCACTCTGTTATCTGCCCATCAGTGTCCTTAATGTCCTTAAGAGGTGAGGACACAGGGGGAGCACATGGGTAGGGGAGGAACTTCGGGGTCTTAGAAAGACTACCATTCACTCCACATGTCTCCACCCTGGGAGCAGGCAGTTTCTCTGCTGTTTGCATCTCCTTTTTGGTGCATGGGGATATCAGGCTCGGCTCCAAGGGCAATTAGAAAATCCTTCCTCTGTGCACTCAGCTATCAAGTTCCAGGATGACTGAACCCTGTCTTCATAGAGGTTGCATTCCAGCGAGAAAGATGGCAAATCAATTGAAAAAGCAGTTCGCATCAGGCAGTGAGGGCGGTGGAAGAAAAATGAAATACCAAAAGAGAATAGAGTGATTATGGGCTGTTGGGTTTGAATTTGTCTCAGATACATTGTTGCTGTTGTTACTGCTGTTGCTGCTGTTGTTAAGGCTTCTCTGAGAAGCTGGGAGGTGAGTGTCTGCAGTCTCAGCACTTAGCAGGCTAAGGCAAGCATCAGGGGTCTGGAGGAGAGTGGTTTAAGCGGAAAGATGCCGAAAGATACAAAGATGCAGCAGATGAGGAGTCATGAGTTGTCAGTGGAAGGTCATGGAAGACTGGACAGGGTTAGTCTGGGTTTCATGTCCAGACTTGTGTGATCTTGGGCATGTACTTCTCTAAGCCTCGGCTGCTTTAACTGAAAAACAGATGCTGTCCATGATGTGTTGTTTCTGCTAGGTGGATGGAGTGGCTCTGGGGATCAGATAGCTAAAGTCTGAGCAGATTATTGGTCGCTGTCCCAAGGCCCATTCTAGTTATACTCCATGCTTGGGTACCAAAAACAGTGGTCAAGATCTCAGACCAAGTGCCCCAAGGGGACAGCGGTGAGCAGTGAGGACATCTTCTAACTAGAGTTCTGTGGGCACCCCCTACCTCCCACATGCCCACCTGATCTGCTTCTCACCATCCTTCTCCTGGCACTAGAGTGTTCGGGATGTTCCGCCACTCCAGCGACCGGGAAGCCGTCTATGCTTGCTTCACCTTCTCCCACTGGCTGGTGTACGCCAACAGTGCCGCCAACCCTATCATCTACAACTTCCTCAGTGGTAAGTGGACTACGGATGTGATGACCAAGGGTGGCCATGGTCCCTGGGTCCATCCCAGGCTGGGAGGGGAGGATGTGCCTGCTCTCAAGGTCTCTCTGGGAACTCTTTACTCACAGGGGAGATTCAAATACACAGCCCCTCCCAGGAGCCATGATCTGAGCTCTGGCGCGCAGATGCACCCAGGACGGAGTGTAACATACCTGCACACCCATGCCTATGAGGGAAGCCAGGGTCTGGGCCCGCCCAGGGAGCATGCTCAGTGAGACTTCTGACTAGTTCCTTTCTGGCTGGTGCAGACATAGCAATTTATGTTCCTAGAGAGAACCAGACCTGAGGGAAGAGGATCCTGGAGGCCCTGAGAGGAGATTGTATAGTCTAGCTAAGGGACAAGCGGTAGTCATTAGCATGGACACAGGGTAGGGTGGCTTGATTACCCCTGGATCCATGAGCCTCAAAGCAGACTTCCACTCTCTCTTCTGGGAGTCCAGGCCCTCTCAACCCTATTCCTACCATATTGTCCTAGACCCTACCCCCACCCCATCTCAGTGGGTCCCCTACTTTGGCTTAGCAGAAGTGACTCATCAGACCTCAGGTTTGGGAAAAGGCTTTGGAGGAGCCATCAAGATGACTGCCCAAGTGTGGACACAAATCTTTCAAAAATAGGGCGCTTGAGAAAAGGTCAGAGATCACTAGTGTTAACTCTCACTGGGACTCAAAAATTACTCAACCAGGTTGCCTGGCTGCTTCCCAGCTCAGAGGACAGAAGAGAATTATAGAGGCACAACCCAGATGCATAGGCCTTGCCTGGTCTGTGTTTGCTGAGCAACTACTGTGTGCTCTTCCCTGAGCTGGATCCTAGAGAATAGCAGGCTGGTAACACAATTGGGGATGGTTTGGTTTCTAGACCTCTGTCCCCTGGCATAAACACATGAGCTGAATACAGCGCCACTGTGCAGTCGCTCTTCTCCCATGTCATCCTTACCTTTGTGAGACAAGCTTGGGGTTAGATGCCCAGGTTCAACCTGGCTGGGTGGCCTGGGGCAAACCATGGTCTTATCTGTGCGCCTCTTATCTGTGATAGGAAGCATAGTTTCGAAAGGTGTGAGGATGCTCCCTGGGTGGGGATGGGGGTGGAGTCTGAGGGACTGGCACAGCCCATGGTGTAGAGTGATTGCCTGCTGCTTCCACCTCCACACCATCGGGCAGAGCAGGGGGAGGCTAGCAACAGTGTGAACTGAGCTCCCTACACACACACACACACACACACACACACAGAGAGAGAGAGAGAGAGAGAGAGTGAGTCCTGGAGGCACACAGATACCACAGCTTTAGCCAGGCTCCTAGCCAGAGTACAGTCAAGAAATCAAGACAATTGCATTTTGCTCCAGGAACAGGCCGGGGCCCTTTCATCCTCTCTGGCTGTCAGGGCTGAGGTAGCCTTGGGCTCTTCCTCCCCTCTCTCCCCCTCCCTCTCTGCTCCACCAGGCAGCTCTAGCTGGAGTTATGCGGGTGTTCCTTGAACTCAAACCCCTTCCTGCTGCACTTGTCCCTTTATGACTGTGTCTTTTGTCTCCCAACCAAGGCAAATTTCGGGAGCAATTCAAGGCTGCCTTCTCCTGCTGCCTGCCTGGTCTGGGTCCCAGCTCCTCTGCCAGACACAAGTCCTTACAGAGCCGCTGTTCTGTCTCCAAAGTCTCTGAGCATGTCGTACTGACCAGCGTCACTACAGTGCTGTCCTGAGTGGGGCTGGCCCAGGCTCCGGGAGGCCTGATCCTTTGCCTGGGATCTGCCCCAGTACTCATGGAAAGACGGCTACTGCTCAGTGAGAGGCTGTGATTCCAGTCCTGGCTTTCTGCCTGAGTGACTCGGCCAGAGTCATTCCCTCTCTGAGGTTGTGTCCCTTAAGCTGGGTTGATAGGGGCTTAAGCGTGCTCAAGAAAGCAGAGAGCGTTGTAAACCGTCTAGTGCTGTGGACGTGGTTACTGTCATCCCTGTCTCGTATGGCTATACCCTACAGTGTCACATCACCCTATCAGAGCTTGGCTTTCTTCCCAAAGACCTGTCTCCTACTCAATTATAGGCCTTCCCTGGCTAGAGTCTGCTCCAAAGGTCCCCACAGGTATATTCACCTGGCTTGGAGGCCACCAGAAGCCCGGACTGTACATGGCCAGCTGCACCGATGTGTCCCTGTGAACTAATTTGGGTTCAGCCCTTCTCAGTGAGCTCTGAAGCACGATCCACCCTCTCCAGGTGTGGACTGCAGGCAGTGCTTAAACACTCTCCATGTGGCTGTTCGGCATGGAGGCCAGCAGCCCGTAGCAACTGTAATTAAAAGCCTGGCACCGAATGTTCCCTTTGTCATTACACAAAATCCGTGCTGCTCAGGTTAGTAGTGGGAGGTGGGGTAGCTGAGGGATGGCAAGAGGAGAAGGCTCTGGAATGGGATTATCTGCGAAACCCCACCCCCACCCCAGATGGATTGACTGGCCATGCTGCCTCTGGTAATACCCAGCCTCTGGTGCCCTGATCTCTGACACACTTTCCATTCCCTGCTCGATAGCCTCTGGACTGGAAGATAAAGGCAGTGGGGTGTCAGATTTTCTGTTCATAACCTTCTTGGAAATCGGGGCTCTGTTTATTTTCTATGAACTCACAGAATACAAAGAGAGCGCCATGGACTTAGCCAGCCATGCCCCGGCTTCCACTGAGCTGATTACAAGGCTGTCTAAAAGGCCCCAGTACTTGTTGCCAGAGCGGAAGGTGAGCTCATTCTGGAGTGCCACTCTGCTACAATGAGCAGGGGACATCTGACTGAGGTCACTGCGGGTGAGCACACCAGCAGGTGTTAACAGATCATCAGTCAGGAAGTGGGGCAGGGTCTTGGGCCCAGCCCAGGTGTACCTGACATCGTGGCCCCTTGTAGGCACGCCCTTTTGTCCAGATCAGGTGGCCCCTCTGCTTTACCGACTGATTAGCCCAGCAGCAGTAGCTGGCCAGCAGAGGTGAGCAGTCCTGACCACTCTGTGCTCCCACTGGTCTGGGAATCTAAATCAAAATGTGTAAGGAAGTCTGGAGGTGCAGTGTGCTTGGGACAAGGTATGAGGGCAGGAGGGCAAGGTCTGGAGCTCTCAGGAAAAACGTAGATTGTGATCGACACCACTCTAGAGATGGTTTTGGGGGTTAGAGGTGGAGCTAGGTGGTAGAGTACCTGTCTAACATATCCCCAGCACCACATAAAAAAAACCCATGATTTCCAGTGGACATGTGGATCTGCAGGAGCAGTGTTGACAGTGGCTTCTTGTAGGGACGCTGCACTGTGCCACTCTGCTGGTGGAAGCCAGCACCAGGGTGGGCCTCACACCTCTCCTGGGGGAGCTTGATGCACTCAAGCACACCCTGGGGAGGTAGCTAAGATGCCAAGAAGTGATGCTCAGGGAGGGGTGTCTGACAAGCTCAGGGCTACCTGGTGCACAAGAGAACCTGGGCTGGGGAGTGACAGATAAGCCCAGGGCTACCTGGTGACTGAGAGAAGTTAGGGTGGGGGTGGGGAGATTTGGTAGTAGGCTCAACAGTCCAGAAGAATGGCATGCAGAAAGGAGGGAGTTGTGTTCTGGTCAGCCCAAGAGAGAAAGCTAGGGCCAGTGGATGGTGTTTCCAAAGCTGTAGGTTAGAAAGGGAGGACACTTCTGCCAGTTGAAGATAAACAGGCAGCCTGCAACACCCCATCCTCCTTTGCTTTTGGTTACTGATTCTGAGACGACAGAGCCACAGCGGCCTAGAGGAGGTGAAATGGCTGAGCCTGCTGGCCTCTGTGACCTGGAGAACAGTCCCAGCCACTCTCCACCCCCACCCTGCAGGGAGGACAGCCCTGCTGAAGGCCTCTGAGCCTCAGAGCTCTTATCTCCATCTCCCAAAGCCAGAGGATAATCACACCATTATCTGTGATAAGGCCCCCCTAGCAAACTAGAATGTCTGGTGTCTTCAGCTTTTGATTGAAATTCTGTCAGCTCATTACAGACACAGTTCAGACTGGGTATCACGCTGATCTAGAAATGCAACTGGCAGGTACTGGTGTCTGTGCTTAATAAAAGTAGGGGGAGAGTTATGACTTCATAAATGGAGTTTGTCTGGGAGATAAAACTCAGGCCTAGGATAATAAAAGGACCACACTGTGTGAGGTCCAAGGTGGCTGTTGTTTTCAGCCCAGAATGGCAGCCCTAAAACTTTAAGAAAGACAGGTAGCCTTCTGGGCAAATCCTAGGCACAGAGGAACCTGGCAGGGCCCTGACTTCACCTTGACAAACAAGACGGTCACTAAGGTCCCTAACATGGCTTCTTTCACACAGCTTGGTAAGCAGCTGATGCTTCCATAGTGAGGGAGTGGATGGATGGATGAACACGGACACACAGCAGAGAAGTCACGGTGGCAAACATAGGACTGCAGAGTCTTTCTTTTATTGATGCTTACAGTTTCCTGGACTTTTGGCCCCAAATGGGAAAAAAAAAAAAAAGCAAATTACAAACAACATTGGCAGTAGGATGTGACAAGGTCCCTGGAGAGGGAAGCTGAGTGGAACGTGGCAGGCCAGTGAGGGATCCAAGGTTTAGAAGTCATGAGCCTCATCAGGTATGGCCGAGATGGCAGAATGTCCAAGCTTCTTATGCAGGCAAAGCCTCAGGAAAATTAATGCTAACTTACAAGGCTTGAGAGAGCTGAAGAATCCCAGGCTCTGGTCCCAGATTCCTCATTGTAGAAACTGGGCTCATCTGACCTGTGGTCTCTATGAGGGATGGTAGGTAGGCCAGCCAATGAGAACTTAGCACTGACATCAGGGAGTAGAGGGGAAAAGCTAGAGGCCAGGACAGCTGGCCAGACACCAACTCCATTGCTACTCTAGCCATGCCACTCCACAGCCCAGGATAGTCAACCTCTGTCCCTTCCTAGCTCAGGTTAGGAAACCCCTTTTGCTAGGAGAGGAAGAAAGGAGAAGCCCACATCCCCTGGTGTGCTCCACTCCCTTTAGGTGTAGGCTGGGTCATAGCATCCTTGAAGCTGTCATGGTGACAAAGTCCTCAAAGCTGAGCCGGATGTTGCCCTGTACTGCAGTATCCTTCTCCCGGAAGGCCTCAGTCAACACTTGCAGCTGGGTACACACCTTGATGAAGCAGTCAAGTTGCATGGCGGGAATGGCAGAGCGAGAGCAGTACCGGGAAACCAGGAGCTGCGTGAACTGAGGGCTCAGGTTGTAGCCCATCTGGGACAGAGCTGGAGAGGAAAGGCACAGGAAAAGACCTGATGTGAGCACTTCATAGGAGCTGGAGCACCAGAGCACAGCAGATCAGGGGGTCTGAGGGGATCAGCTCAGAAACATGAGGACAGAGAAGTCCTGGGGAGCCAGTCAGATGTCAGGAGCACAAAAGCTTTCTTTCGACATGCCCCTCCCATCTCTTCACTATCAAGGTTCATGAGATCCCAGAGAAGCCAGTGGTCTACCTGTGAACATCTGATGCCTCAGTGCTCGAGAAGGAAGCAGGCACCACTAAGCACTCTGATGAGGCAGACATAAGCACAAAGGTCACAGCTAATCTGGAGGCAGGCGGTTCCTGGTCCCCCTGCTTACCTCACTAGCCCCTTACTGACACTCATTCAGGGATGATACTTAGTCTGTGCTCTAATAAGGACTAAAGGCAATCATGAAGGCACTTGGCACAGTGCTTCACACAGTCCTGTTTTAAATAAAAGTCACATCCCCCTATGAGGCCACAGCCTGCATGCCACTTCCTGTCTCCACTGAGATGCCTCCTGCCTTTTCACACTCCTTGCCTGCCCAGAAGCCATCTGAGCTCCCTGCACTGTGAGCCCCTGAGCAAGGAACTAAGCTTCAGTTTTGCCACTTGTAAAAGGGAGACCAAAAGGGATCCTTCACCAATCTGTGTGGAATGGCAAACAGGACTGAGCCCTTGGGAAGATGACTTTCAGGAACCCACTGCAATGTGTATCACAGTGCCTGGGGTATGGCAGATATTAATGGCTAATTTTGTTGTTGCTATCAGCTTCACCAACATCCATGAAAGAAGCTGGCAAGGTAGCATTCAGTACTGATCACCCTTCCCTTCTAGCAGGGGCAGGCATGGCGTCCTCATCCCCAACCACAGACTTTTGTCTGAATGAAACACATGGCCTGGACAAAGGACCTGGACTCTCTGGACAGCCCTTTCCCCACTGAGATGATCAAATTCCCCACTGGGTACTCACAGTCACATTAGCCATCTGTCCTTGTAACCTACTGGCCTTAGCCCAGGCTGCAGGCTTGACCTACCGAGTCAGATTGGAACCAGATGTGGCACTGTGGCCCCAGGTCCTCACCCACCCACAGCTCAGAGAAGGCTCTGGGTCTGAGTTGAAAAGAAACAGCCTCTGGCCACATGATAACAGAAGTGAGCTCTGAAGCAGAGCTTTCCATGTGGCATGCTGGGACAAGAAAGAGCTGCACTGCTCTCCAAGGTCCCATCTCTCTGATGCCAGAGGGACTGTTCCACTCAGCACTGTCTGGAGTCCTGCCACCAGGAAGGTTGGCACTGATTTAGACCAGTGTTGTCTGACCCCGGATCTTGGCTCAAGGCCCCAGCCAGGTTCAGAACAGTGGAATGGGTGGTACAGGCAAGCATGGGCACAGACAGGGAAACTCTCGAGGTGTTTTAAGAAATGAAAAGGAGTCTAGCTGGGCCACAGGCACTGTGCCCACAGGGCCCTTACCTTGCTGCAGCTCTGTGGAGCTAATAGACCCTGAGCGGTCCCGGTCATACTGCTGAAAGAGGTCCCTCCACCGCTGGAGGAATCTCCATAAGGCTGAGAAGCCGGCGACATCAATGCGGCCAGACCTGGTCTTGTCAAACATGTCTGAGTGGGAGGAGGAAAAGGAAGAAGGAAGGCTTCAAGACTAAGGGCCAAGGGACCACCGAGGCAGCCCTTCTCCCAGGTTGATGCAAAGCCCTGTGCTTGAGTCATGGGACCAACTGCAGCACCAGCCCTCCCCATGGCCACTCAGCCCTGTCCCATGTAGTTTCTGCAGGGCTGGTGGCTTAGCTCCAAGGCTTGGGTCCATGCTGACCCCTTGCTTGACCCTTGTCTGCAGGTAGACACCAGGGAAGGAAGTGTCTACCTGCAGAATGGGAAACTAGACCAGCCTGTAACTTAGCAGCAACCTAGAACTTAATGATGATCCAAGCAAAGAAGAGCGTATCTTGAACCCAGCTTCCTCTTCAGCTAGAGTTCTCTTCAGACTGAGTACTTGCACACTTCTGCCAACTGTCAGGCAGTTTTGGACCCGGCTCAAGCCTGCATGCTTGAGGAACTGTGTTTGGAACTCACTTATCATCATGAGGCATGTCTCGTCATTGAATGAGGACCAGTTGGAGTTGACTAGGGCCTGCTTCAGCTCCTTGAGGGAGATATAGCCACTGTGATCGGCATCCACTGACTGAAACCAGGAGTAGGCCTCAGGATCCACATTGGGGGGGACACCACCTGAAGAAAGGGATATGAACCATTGTAGTCAGACCCAGATCAAAGAAATGCTGGTGAGCCACTCTGAGACGCTCCTCTGGCCACAGGTTTTCCCTTGTGTTCTAGTTAGCTTTAATGGACAACATGACCCAGCCTGGTGTCATCTGATAAAGGAGTCCAACTGAAGGGTTGAATCGCTCAGTCAGACTGGCCTGCAGGAGATTGTCATATTGTTAACTGATGTAGGAGGGTCCAATATGTGGGTGTCACCATTCTCTGGGTAGGTGGTCCTGGGTTGTTTAAGACCACTCAGAAAGTATAAGCCTGCAAGGGAGCCAAACAGTGTTCCGCCATTGTTCCTGCTCCCGAGTTCTTGTCCTGACTTCTCTCGGTGACAGACTACAGCCTATAAGCTCAAGTAAACCTCTTCCTCTCCTAATCAGAGTTTTACCACAGCAACAGAAAACAACCTCGAATGCCTACCCACAAGGCCTCACGATCCTTCCTCCATGCCCTTCTGAGGGAGGCCTGCAGCTGACTTCTACAGCAGAGGCCTGCAGCACTCTGTGTATTGTCCCAGTAGCTTCTCTACTTGATTTACACCCCACCCCCAATATAGAAAGAAATCTCTGTAAATGGCCTAAGGAACAAAGAGAAGCAGACTCAGGCTGTCAAAGTGAAGGAAGGTTGATAGGCCACACAAGGGGATTCTTCACACAAGAAGGTACTGGAAACAGATATGCACAGTGTGGAGGGCAGACCCAGAGGAGAGGCCGGAAGGAAAGGCTGCCTGACTGAAGATTTAGTAGAAGAAGCCCAGGCAGACTTGCCCACCCAAAACAGGAGCACAGGTTAGTGTTTACTGTCAACTTGAGGCACCTGGGTAGAGGGGCCTCAACTGAGGACTGACCAGACCAGAGCTAATACACAGGAGGAAAACAAAGGACACTCAATATAACCACAAACGACAAGCAGATTCTGCATATTTACTGGTCTGCAAGGCTGGTATCTCAAAAGCTCAGTATCTGAGGGTCCAGGAAAATGTGCCTGCCATACAGGGTCTGAGAATCAGCTTTTGCAGTGCAGAGTAGGGACAGGAGGGTTTCAGGAGGCCAGGCCCAGAAACTCTTTTTTTCTGGATAAACGTTTTTGAAACTGCAGGGTGGAAGAGAGTCAGCCTGCCTTTCTGAAGCTAGTGCTCACTTTCTGAAATGCCAAGGGCGTCAGGTTCCTTGAAACCCTGGGCTCATTTTATGGTCCTGGTTTGGGGGTGAGAGATTGTCTTTAAGCTTAGCCTGTGGGTATGTCTGTGGGACACTGTCTTATTGCTGGTTGATACAGAAGCCCACTGTAGGAAGTACCATCGCTGGGCTGGTGGGCCTGTGCTGAAAAGCTAGCTGAGCATGGGGTGGGGCAAAAGGTCAAGGCAGCAGCAGCTCTTCTCCTTGGTTTCTGCTTTAAGCTTCCTGCCTTGCTTCCCGTCAATGATGAACCAAATAAACCCTTCCTTCCTCTAAGCTGCCTTTGGTCATGGTGTTCATCACAACAGAAACCACACTGGAACAAGCAGGGTCACTGGGGAAGACAGCCACCACCACTGGCAGCTAGTTTCTGTGACAAGTGTAGCTATGCGCTTCATATAGAAGAGCTTTAGATTCAAGTCCTGACTGGTTTTTACTAGTTGTGTCATTTCAGGTCAAATAAGTAATCTCTTTGAATGCCAACTTCCATATTTATAACATGAACCACTTCCCAGGGTGGCGGGAGTGAATTACATGAGACAGCAGCGGAGACAAAGCCCACAGCAAAGGCTGGAATGGGGGAGGGGAGAAGGTTTCAGAGAAGCAGCATTTCAGCTGTATTTGAAGGGATGAGGAGCTGTGAAGGAGGGGAAGGTGGCAAAGGCTCAGGATGTGTTTACGTACTCTGAGCAATCTCTGCTGGATGGAAGGCAAGGGCTGATGGCAAGTGGGTAAGCCGGAAGGGCCCTGTGGATCTTCCTGCAGGCAGGGGAGCACCTCTGATGGTCAGCTCTACCCTCTACAGTAGTGGTCCTTGACCTTGGACGTGGAACTTGCCAGGACCTTAATGCAAGTGATGTACACATCAGCACTCCTGGGAGCTGCTGGCCACCTGGAGAGGAGCCATGCAGACAATGAGAGGAAGCAGCAGGAGCAAGGCTGGCGAGCATGTGACCCATGCCCTGACTTTCCACTCCTGCCCTAGAGATTACCGCCACTCCTGGGCCCTGGGGGTGGGGATAGGCCCTTTCTCCTCAGTCTGTGAGCTCAGACACAATGTTGTGGAGGAAATGGAATCCAGTGCAGAGCGGCTGAATGGAAAGCTCTGAGTAGATAATGCCACTGGCTGGCAGTGCTCAGAACCCCAGAGGTTTGGGCATCTCCCCTGGGGCTACCTGCCTGGGTACCACTCAGCTGCCGCTTGCTTCCGAAGCACAGCATTCCCTGGAGCCCCTTCTCACGGGCCCAGGCGGTTCCAGGCCACCTAGCTGGTGCTCAGCCTCCTGAGAATAGCCACTCTGGGAAGGAGCTCCCTAAAGTGAGTCCCGGGAAAGCACTTGCTTCCCCCACCCTCTGCTCTTCAATCTCTGCCCTCCCTGTCCTACCCACACCTCCCCTCCGGCCTGCATCTTCCTTCCCTTCTACGCTCTGGTTTACCACGGCTACCATGACAGTAAATGCCAATAATGCTCAGTCATACAACAAGCCCTCTCAGAGAACGCTGCTTGTCCATTAACCCAGACGCTGTGCCCAGTACTAAGCTGCAGCTTCGCGTTTAATACAGCCTGTGAGGTTGTAGTACTGTTCCTATTTTACAGAGGTGGACACTGAGGTGTAAAGAGGCAGTCTGGTCAGGTCAGTAACTGTCTGACCTTTAAAGCTAAGTTTTCATTAATGACATCACCTTTTCTTCCTACAGATGAGGTCAGTCCCCCTCCCTCAGTAATGGAGTTTCTTCTCTTGTGGACTACATTGCTGTGGCCAGGTATCTGCTGGGCTCCCTTCCCAGTCCAAGCACTGTATGCCACCCCCCACTGCCTGATAGCCTAAGAGTCTCCCTATGAGAGGTGCACCATCTCCTCCTGTGGTCAGGCTTGACAGCAGGATATGCTTCAGGGAAAAGAACAAGTGTGGATGAGGTGTCAGTCCTTCTGAGAAGAGTCTCATGAGGTACCACTCAGCCCTGCTAGCTTCTTACTCTTTTTCTCTACCCTAAGGACAACATGTCCCTAAAATGGAAAGCTCCTTCAGCACCAATCCCAGAATGAAAAGACACTTGAAGCAGAAACTCAGCTGCTGACACACAAGCGAGAGTGAGCAAGCAATAGCAATGCGTGTTGAAAGGCAAGAGGGCCAGCCTGGTCTACAGAGTGAGTCCAGGACAGCCAGGGCTACACAGAGAAACCCTGTCTCAAAAAAAAAAAAAAAAAAAAAAAGAAAGCCAAGAGGACTTTAGAGATGTTAGCCCAAAAAAGCTAACTGATGAACTTCTCATTCTGCCAGTAGAGACAGAGCAGGAAGCAAGGGGTTATGATGTCAGAGACCAGGATACTTGCACATCCTCAAGAAGGATAAGGATGGGATGTGGATAGCTTAGACCAGGTCTGAGGTTCTAGGACTGGGTTCTGGAGCTGGAGGTTCTACTTACCCTGTCCATAAGGTCCAGGCTGCTGGGTACCGTAGGGACCCCCTGGAGGTAGCTGACCATAGGGACCCCCTGGAGGAACACCGCCATATGGTCCACTTCCAGAGGGGATTCCTCCAGCACTGGGGTATCCATAGGGTCCTCCAGGGGCAGGAGCTCCATAACCACCACCAGGGGGGAGCCCACTGCCATACTGGCCCCCACCATGGGGAGGTCCAGGATAATAGCCACCCGAGGGTGGTCCAGGTACCTGTCCTGCAGCTCCCGGGTAACTCTGTAGGAAGAACAGACACAGCAGGATGATGAACGAAACCACAGCATAGCACTTTACAACTACAGGGCACCCACACTGCCCTCCTTAGGACTGATTATTCTACAGGTGAGGCTGGACTTTCAGCTCTTTGCTTAGGTGGCCTTGAGGCCTCCAAGGAAGCTACCAGTCACTCAAGGTCATGCCAAGGGCATACAGAGTCTAGGCTGGAATGTTGTGTTCCTACTCCTCTTTCCTGCATATCCAAGGCCCTACAAGGTCTGGATGACTCCTGGCTTGTGGCTTTATCCCTAGCTCTCAGTATACAACGGATGCTCAGCAAACACCTATCCGAACAGGTGAATGAATCAAGCAGAATGCTCAGCCTTTGGGACTTCCACCTCCACCCGAAAGGCACAAGTACAGTCTCTGCCACACAGCCCTGGCCCTCCTCAGCCACCAGTGATATAACCACAGCATGGGCCCTGCACTGCAGCCCTTTCTTGCCCACACTAGCTGATGATGCATGAATATTCCCTATCCTCATGTCTCTGAGGCAGGCAGGGAGCCTATCCCCAGGGTGGTAGGGACAATGACCAAACACCACAGTTCAGGTTTGGCCCCTACTAACTCATTTCACTAATGCATTAAGGAAGGAGAACAGAATGACTTCTTCTTGGAGTGGTTAAACAAGATACAACCCAAATAGAATCCCCCACTCTCTCGCTCTGCTTTTTGTGAGACCCTAACAAAGAACAGTTAGTATATTAGAAACAGGATGTGTACTTTTTGGAGAAAGTACACATGGAAGTGAATGGAATTTTATAGAATCTTTATAGGACAGAATGAAAGGAGTTTTGCCTCCCCCCCCCCCCAAAAAAATAAATTCTTCGGAGGCTTGTGAAGGGAAGTCAAAATTATTTTGAAATACAGAAGGATAAAAAAATATCAAGGGCTTGTCCAGTGAGTTGGATAGCTCTGGGTCTGTGCTGTTAAGTAAGAGTCACTCTGCTGGAGGAATGGCTCAGTGGTTAAGAGCACTGATTGCTTGCTGCTTCCAGAGGGCATGGGTTCAAGTCCCAGTACTCACATGGCAGCTCATGATTGTTTATAATTCTAACATCTGACACCTTCACACAGACAAAATGCCAATGCACATAAAATAAAAATAAATAAATAAATTTTAAAAAGAGTCACTCTGTTGGTTTGGGAGAGAAAAAGTTAGGTATATTGGAAAGAAACAACCATCCAAAACTAGCTAAAAACACTTAATGACTGCAAGGGAAATAGATAGACTGTCTGTTTAAGATAGACAGCCAGAGGAGGGTAAATCTAAGCATCTTCGGGAAAGCTGTCTTTGTCCTAGTACTCAAACAACTGGCTGTAACTAGCATGGAACATCAGCGGAACTGGCTGGGGCAAGCTGTAAATGAACAAAGGTTTGTATTGAAGTTTGTAAATTCTTTAAAAACATTTATATCTTTAAGAGAGTAGGCTAGTGGTGCCAAGGACCCGCCTGGACTTGGGAGAGGGACCTGTGGAAGGGGTGAACGGGAGTGGAGGAAGAATGACTCGGAGTCACCGATGGGTACAGGCCGATATCTCTGTGCTCTGCTCGAGATAGCCCTCTCATGCAGACCCTGTCTTCTTGTCTGTGTAAGCTATTTTCTTAGGAATTTCATTATCAGTTCTACAGTTTACCCCAGGTTCTCTTTTGATTATCCCACTAATCGGCATTGTATGTCCTGAGCCTCTTGACACTTAGAAAAAGACAGCAAGTATACATTTTCTAAACACAGCAAGTCCTATGTGGTTCACTGGGCACAATGCTTGTGGTTGCCAAGTCTAGACACAGAGACTACTTTTCTGTGAGAGAGTTAGCTTTCTGTTTCCCAACTCTTTCACTGTCTAAGCTTGGCTAACCTAGAACTTGCTCTGTAGACAGACCCTGAATTTAGAAATCTGGATGATTCTGCCTCCTGAATGCTGGGATTAAAGGCGTGTACTACCATGCCTGGACCTAAGCTTTTCTTTACCTAGAACTTGCTCTGTCCCAGGCTGGCCTTGAACTCAGAAATCTGCTTGCCTTTGTCTCCTGGATTAAAGGTTTGTACCATCATTACTGGGCCTAAGCTTTTCATGGCCACTGTTCCAAACCAAAAGCCTGTGTTTTCCAGCCTCAAGATCTGGATCACAAGTACGCTCTCCATTTCTGAGTTTTAGTTCATTCCAGAATGAAAGCCCAAATTATTTCTCATTCAACTGCAAACACAAACAATAAGCTTACCTGGCCGAGATCACTTTAGGAAGTGAGATCACCACTTCCTAAATCTCTTTATCGCCTCAAACAAGGATTCAGCTCCATTTCACTCCCTGGTGCCCTTTTACTACTTGAATCACACACTGTAAATTTATTTTAGCGACTGGTCTATGCTGATGTCAACAGCATTCAGGGTCCTTTACATAATTCTAGTAGAACATTTGGATCAAATTCAGTTGCTGATGGCTTCTGTGGAGAAGACGACCATCTTCCCACTAACATCACAAAACCATCTATCTGAGCCTTGTTTTTAACTCTTCCTTTCTCTCTTGTTAGACAGGTTTTTTCCTCTATTGACCAAATCATGTCTCCTTCCTTAACACCTCCCTGACTGACTCATTAGAGCAGCTGCCTCTCTCTGTTCTTTCAGGTCCATGGAGCCCCTCATACAGTTCACACTGCAACCTTATATTTGCATAGCTGAGAAACCCTGTAAAGAACAGTTCTTACACTAATTTATATACTCTTGAACTCATGTTTTCAGAGTTCTTTCCCACAGCCTTAGGGGCTGTCCTGAAGATCACAGCATTACCATTTTGCTGAGGAACATCAGACACACTCTTGCTTCTGGGAACTGGGCTGTTTCAGATTGTTATTAACCCTGGCAGGGGGAACATTCCCCAATAACCTTGGCAGGGGGAAGATTCCCCGAAGGAGAAACATGAAGTAAAGTATGTACATTATCATGCAAAGAAGCCTTACTCCTATAGCACTTGAGAAGACCCATGTCCAGTTGGCCCTCCTCCAGGGCCATGTCACACCATTGTCCCTTCTGCAGCCATGACAGACCTGGCATCTCCCCTTTTCTGTTTCAATTCAAGAGTGTGAACACTGATTGTGAGTGTGGTTTTAAGTGCTTAACTTGCTTGATGCAGTCTGGAAGGTGAAACAAAACCAGGAAGAATAAACCAATTTTGATTCTTCCAATCATCAGCAAAGTTGTCCAGGAAGATGAGGAAGTGAACTCAGAGCACAGCAGAGGCAGAGGCTGCAGACACTTCCTCAACAGAAGTGGATCCCACTCTAGATTTACTAATATCCATGATCTTATGTAGGGAGTCTGTATCCAAAGCCAAACTAGAACGGTTCCAAAGACCCTTTTAGTGAGACTGAATTTTAGACCAGTCATGTTCAGAGGTACTAGGTTCCAAGGGGGTTACACAAACCAACCAGTGAATGGCATTGCATTGAGAGCCTGATCTTATCATTTTGAATTTGATTTCTCATAAATAGAACTGCTTCCTCTAAAATATTATGCCTATCCTGAAGTTCCCTGTCAATATTCTCCTGGATCATGAGTACTACTGACATATTTTTAGGTAATTGATCTACATGATGTGCTGTGTGACTCTCTTTAACCAAGGATGTAGTGGATAAGGCAAACCTAGAAATCACACCTATTAAAGCTGTGGTCCCCAATATCAAGGCTGCAACAAATCTTTTTGATTTCTTGAGAGTCAAAGTAGTCTATGCAAAGCCTCTGTACCAGGGTTGGAGAACCACAAGCCAGTAACATTAACAAGCAATAAAACATACGGAGGTTGTCTAAGTAGAACATAAACATCTTTGGATAAAGATGTTTATCCAGTTGGATAAAACAGTCTGTGCATCTAATATGATAGGAGCTGTGAACTGATTGCATGAGCTTCAGGTTTCCCCTTGTTCCTTAATGTAGTACAGAGAAAGGTACTGGGCACATGCTAACTCGGGGGCTGAGGTTTGCTTATTGGCACCTCGAGGGAGCAATAGAGTTATCTTATGTGTGGCAGCAAACAGCCTAAACAAATCTGGCTGAGAAGGGTAATCTCTCCTGAGAAAACGTGGCTGCATCATGGGGAAGGCCCAGCCTGGAGAATAGCAGGCACTGGCTAGCTCTTTTGGCGAGGAAGGCTTTTCATAAGTATATTTATTATCATTTATAAGATTCAGTTGAATTTTATAATCATACTCTGAACTGCTGACAAGCCAATCCATGAGCTTAAAAGCTGTTACAGTATAAGGAAGTATGCACAGTTTTAGCCGTAAAGCCACAACAAAACCATAGAGGGTATCTTTCCTTAGGAACTCTTTCCCAAACAGATTCTAAATCCTCAACTGGCTGACAAGGAGAAAGCTTTGGGAGAAGTGGATAATTCCCTGGATAGTAATGAGTGGCATTATAAAGCTTTGGCAGGGACAGTTTTAAAAACCATATATCCTTCTTATCTTGATGGGCACCATCACCTCTTGTCTGGACTAGCGGAGAGGAAGAATCAGCAATCAATGTATGTTCTTGAAGAGAAAGCATCCCTGCACAGACATCCCAATCGAAAAGCAAACTGGCAAGCAGCCAGACTGACCCTCATAAGTAAAATTATCATTTGTCTTTCTAGTTAAGAACTAGACTCCCCTCTAAGCATATTGGTATTGTAAGTAGTGACCTTAATAAGTCCATAGTGCCAGGATTTAGGATGAAATACTGGCAGCAGGTAAATAAGCTCAATAAGCAGCTGAAGGCTGAGCCATACCAACAGGAAGAGACAAGCAAAAAAGTTAAACATAAGACGTCCTGAGCCAGGCAGTGGTGGTGTACACCTTTAATCCTAGCACTTGGGAGGCAGAGGCAGAGACAGGTGGATTTCTGAGTTCGAGGCCAGCTTGGTCTACAGAGGGAGTTCCAGGACAGGGCTACACAGAGAAACCCTGTCTTGAAAAACCAAAAAAAAAAAAAGACTTCCTACCTTGCACGCCAAAAACAAAAGCATAGCCAAAAACAGATTCTGAACAACTGAGGGCAGGTGATTAGCTGCCACTAGAGCTTCCGATATTTGGGTCAAAGATCTGACCGTAAAATGGAATGCTGCCATCACTGTAAATGCTGCATGAGAGCGGGTGTGAAGAATGGGTCTTTCCTCACAGCCAGCAGGAGATGACTGACAACTTCCAGGATCTCCTTTGTTTTATCAGGAGTCAGGGATTTCTGCCTGCGTCATTTTTGATGACTGCTTGCAAAACTGAGTCTTCACAGGAAGCAGAGCCATCTGTCTCTTCTCTCTGGTGCTGCCTCCTGGTCTTGAAGGGGGCAGGCACAGCCCCAGTGCCTGCTGGATCTGTTAGGGACCTAGACTGGGTTTTGGCATCTTTGGGAAAACACAATCATAACCTTGACCCTAGACCGGGTTTTGGCATCTTGGGAAACACAATCATAACCTTGACCCTAGACTGGGTTTTGGCATC
>JADRCH010000213.1:238760-265215 GCA_019843965.1 Rhynchomys soricoides | reverse complement strand
CTAGACTGGGTTTTGGCATCTTGGGAAACACAACCATAACCTTGACCGAGGCTGAAGGGACATCCAGGCCTTCCCATTCTCCCGTTGATAAGTCTCTCCACTTTACTAAAGGCAGGAATGCCTCTGACCTTATAGCCCAGTAGCATTGTTGGGATAATTTAAAGTGAAGGGCATGATCCTAAACGTGATGAGGAGAACAGTATCTGAATTCTCCTTCCTGTGATTTTATAAGTTGAGACTTTAGCATCTGATGAGATCTCAACAACTGCTTGTCTTTTCGGATTATAGGGAATTCCCGTAGTATGAGTAATAGAGAAGGTTACACAACCGCCTTAAGGCTCTGTCTGTAGAAGGAGGAGTATTATCTGTCTTTATATACAGAGGAAATCCAAGGTAAGAAAAGCAATAAAGCCTATGCTGTATTACATCCTTAACCGCCTCTCCTGTCCTGGCAGAAGCCATAATTACATGAGAAAAGATATCCACACAGACATGAACATATGTAAGTCTTCCAAAGGAAGGAACGTAAGTCACAACCATTTCCATAAAGAGCCAGGCTTTAGGTGTCATGGATGCAGCCCATGTGTAAAGTGACATGATAGTCAGGGAGAGCTGGACATTATTTTACAATCTGCCTCGCAGCAACTGGGAATTTTGATGATGGAAAGTGGGAGAGGCTTGGGCCTGTTGTACAAGATCTATAACTACAGGAGTGACTGTGTAAGGGAATCAGCATTCTGATTTCCTTCTGACAAGAGACCAGGGAGACAAGTACGTGACCTTATATGAGGTAAAATAAGGAAATCTCCTATTTTGGACCAAGTCTTGCAAGTGTTATAGTTACACATTAATCTGACTTTTATCTATATTCTGAGAGCCTAACCACATATTGTGAATCTACATACACATTAACAGGGGAGTTTTCACTCATTTCAAAAGCCCAGATTACAGCTGCTACCTCAACGTTTTGAGCTGACTTAAAGCCAACCCTTTCTGAGAAGGACTTTCCATTTTTAGCTACAGCTGCTATACCATTAGAGGCCTGGTCTGTAAAGAGCAAGTCTTTCTGCTCAATAGGACCTGTTCTATAACTAGTAAGAAATATAATCTTTTGAGTCTTTAGAAAATGTTGTAATATTTAGGCAAATGTAAAGAAACACCAATGTAACTTGATATACTAATTTGTCAATCTTCTGAGAAGACGACCATCTTCCCACTAACATCACAAAACCATCTATCTGAGCCTTGTTTTCAACTCTTCCTTTCTCTCTTGTTAGACAGGTTTTTTCCTCTATTGACCAAATCATGTCTCCTTCCTTAACACCTCCCTGACTGACTCATTAGAGCAGCTGCCTCTCTCTGTTCTTTCAGGTCTATGGAGCCCCTCATACAGTTCACACTGCAACCTTATATTTGCATAGCTGAGAAACCCTGTAAAGAACAGTTCTTACACTAATTTATATACTCTTGAACTCATGTTTTCAGAGTTCTTTCCCACAGTCTTAGGGGCTGTCCTGAAGGTCACAACATGACCATTTTGCTGAGGAACATCAGACACACTCTTGCTTCTGGAAGTTGTGCTGTTTCGGATTGTCACAGAGTCACTAAGCTTGGCCTGGAGAACATTCCCCAGAGTAAAGTATGTAAGCCATCATGCAAAGAAGCCTTACCCCCACAGTAACAGTCAGAACTTGAGAAGACCCACGTCCAGCTGGCCCCGCTCCAGGGGCAGGAACCATGTCAACCACTGTCCTTCTGCAGCCATGCCAGACTTGGCATAATAGAATATCATCCATTTAAGTATCAGGCCACTTTTGTCTCATAAGGTGAATTCATGGTAGGTATTGTATACCCCCTACTGGTGTCTGGCAAAGTACTTTTCATTGGAAGTGAGATAGGTGTCTGCTTATGACAATAGGCACTGAAAACTCAAATCATCATGTAATGGGACAGGTTTAAAAAAAGCAGTATTTTAAATCAGTAACTATAACCTGGTAGTTCTGAGGGAACTCTAATGGGGTGTCACCAAGGAATGAAGACAACCATTGGCAGCACAGAGATCACGTGAAAGCCTCCATTTAACAGACTTTTGGGAAGTACAGAAGACAGGATTATTCCAGTGCTAAATAATGCTTCTGTATGGTCTGTTTAAAGTCACTCCTGGATTAGCTGACGTAGCTGTCTAAGTTTGTTCCCATTAATTGACCACTGATCTCCCCAATCAGGGGGATCTTCTATCCAAGAAAGTTTGGGTAGATATTTCTTATGGCCCCAAGGACAAAGGACATTCAGATACAGAACTGTCTCTACCCCACTGAGACAGGGCATCTTCACCCCAGGGGAGAAAGGTAAAGGTGACATAATGGGATAAAAAATAGCAGCTTAATTTTGGAAAACTATTACTTTTGTCACTAACTCACTGAAAGTCTAAAACTGGAGATTGAGTGTGCCAATTGGAAGGCCAGGATTATTCAGCTATAGAAATGCCAGCTTCTTCCAGCACTCAGGAGGCAGAGGTAGGCAGATTTCTGAGTTCAAGGCCAGCCTGGTCTACAGAGTGAGTTCCAGGACAGCCAGGGCTACACAGAGAAACCCTGTTTTGAAAAGCCAAAAAAAAAAAAAGTCAGCTTCTGTGTCTCTAATGCCCTTCATGGAGATTCAGTCATACAAACATCAACTGAGTCCATTGTGCTCTGAGGAATCAAGTTCTTGGCTTAGAAACCATTATCAAGGACTGTGGGGTTGCATACATGCATACAGAGTAATAATTTTATTAATTTGGAATTTCTTTTCTTTTTCTTTTTTTTTTGGTTTTTCAAGACAGGGTTTCTCTGTATAGCCCTGGCTGTCCTGGAACGCACTCTGTAGACCAGGCTGGTCTTGAACTCAGAAATCCGCCTGCCTCTGCCTCCCGAGTGCTGGGATTAAAGGTGTGCACCACCACTGCCCGGTTAATTGGGAATTTCTTGGGGCAGCTGGGAATAAACTGTAATCTGACTAGTGTGATCTGAATCAATGGCATCTGGAGGAAAGAGAGCTGGGCAAGCCAAACTCCTTTTATAGTGCAGTCTGATTTATCGAAAGTCAAAAGTCAAACATTCGCTGGAAGGGATTCTCACACATCTGTGGCAGCCTCTTTACCTCTCCTACTACATCTAATTTTATATCTTTAACTATAGATAAATCTAATCTAGAATTACTTTTGGTAATCAAATCTCTTAATGTTTTAGGTTTGGGATGGAGCTGGGCGGCATGCGGCAGAGGCACCATAAGGTGTGGAAACTGATTCCAGACTCTGCTCTCACAGAGGCAGCGCAGGGGGAAAGCACTGGGACCACAGGATTGCCTTCGCTATCACCTCGAGATGGACACTGACTGGCACAGTGGAACCATTTTCCCATCAGGGCCTACTGTACGAAGGGGTTTACCATGCTGGTGTTATCAGTAAGTTTTGTTTACACTGTTTTTGGAAATGACCTCTTTTTCCACATTTGACACCTAGAGCGCTACAAGGCAGTGTCTCAGCCTGCAGCCCTGGTGCCAAGGCTTCTGTGGGCTATCAGTATACCATGACAAAGAGTAGCAAGTACGCAGTGAAGAAGAAGGGTTTTTTGTTTTATTTTTTTGAGACATTTTCTTGGCTGTCCTAGAACCAGATCTATAGATCAGGCTGGCCTCAAACTCACAGAGATCTGTCTGCCTCTGTCTCCTGAGTGCTGGGATTAAAAAGCTACAGAACTGCTGCCAGGCAGAGAACATTTGCTTGTTTTGCAATCAGAATTTGCATATTTGTGAGTTAAAGAAGGTGAGGTGACAGTAACTTCTTTATTACCTGTCTGTTTTTCCATAGCTTGCTGTGTGGGTGACCAATACGGTCTACAAAGGGCTCTGGAGACTTCTGTCTGATAATGGAAAGGGACCCTAAGGAAGTATTAGGATCAGAAACTTTGATCCCAGTCGTTGTAGTAGCTGAGGGCTCAAAAGCTGCTGAGGCTAGGTTTCAATGTTTCCTTGTCTGATTAATTGATCATAAGTAGCATTGTGTGTGTGTGTGTGTGTGTGTGTGTGTGTGTGTGTGTGTTGCCCTGGGTTGTAAGCAGCAATGGACAGGCATTTATTTGTTCATTCATTCCTGGAGCCATTACTGAACAGTGGTAAAAACTTTCTATAAGGGCTTGCCAATCAAAAGGTATCATTTATATGCATTTGCAATAACATCATGATTCATCTAGTAAAATGGTTTGAACCTTGTTCTCCGTAACAAGTTTTGTGTGATTTTTAGGTGGGGAATGGAGCCTGTCATGGGCAGGGTTTGGTTGTACTCTAGCCTGGAAATGCAGACACCAATTCTCCAGCCTGAGAAGCTTCCTCAAGGCCACGTCATGGATACGGATAACTGGTTATATTACCAGCTGGCAGAGCACTAGGCAATGGAGATGCAGGTCTCAATAGGAGGCATCCTGGACAGCTCTTTCTCTTTTGGAAAGTGGTATGGCTAACCCAACCTGGTTCCAAAGGATTCAATGTTTTAGTTGAACTTATTATGAGGTGGTAGTGGTGATAGTGGCGGCAGTGGTGGTTCTGTTGTTTGTTTTGAGGCAAGGTTTTTCTATATAGCCTTGGCTGTCCTCTATAGATCAGGCTGGCCTCAAACTCACAGAGATCCCATCTGCCTCCTGCTCCTAAGTGCTGGAATTACAGGTGCATGTGTGCTCCCATACCTGACTTCCTACTGTGTTAGTGATGAAGTTTGTGCCCCCAGCATAATTGATTGATCTAAACTCACATGAGCATCTGAAGAGCCCTAGGAAAAAGGGATTTTTAATTTTGGACATCTTGGTCCCCCCAAAAGACAAGGAACAAATGGAATCTCCCCAAAGCTCCTTCCTTGTCTACCTGCAGGGTGGAGAGACCCCGAGGACAGGGGAAGTAGAATGTCTCAGATTGGCTAGATGGGTAGGCAGGTCCCAGGAGCAGGGGCACATACACACCCATGCTTACTCCTTTTTCTTTTTTTTCTCTATCACGCCCAGTATGGTCCCACTTCTCAATTAGTCACAAGGAGCAAGCGGACTTTCCCAAAAGCTCAGTGCCTCCATCTTCTCTCTTTGGCTTTCAGACTGTTCTTACTGAAGCTCGCAGGCATACAGAGCAATTGAAAACTTTACTTAAGGGACTGGAGCTAAAATGTCATTAAAGACAGATTTATAGACTGTAAGATATATTGTCTCTGGTATCCTAACCATAGGACACTCCTATGATTCCCAGAAAGGAAGCCCTTCACACCTGCCCTGACCAAGTACAACTCTTGCTGCTTTTCAGCTGGTGGGTAAGCTATCCGTGCCTGTCCGATGTCTCCCTCACCCAACAGTAAGTTCCCGAGGGGCAGGCAGGCTTCTTTCATCATCATCACCACCACCATCACCATCATCACCAGCATCATCATCATCACCAGCATCATTATCCACAGGCCCAGCACAGTGCCTGGTACCTGTAAACCTCCACATATACATGAATAAGCACTGCCCTGCAGAGTTATGCTGGAGAAAGCAGAGCACCACAGAAGGGTTCCCAATGGAGGAGGGATGTGCTGTGAGCCTTGTTTGAAGAATTAGCCAATGTGGGTTTGGAGGATGAGCAGGGGGTAGGGGGAAGGCAGGAGCCCAGGTGCTGGGCAGGCAGGGCAGGAACCAGACAGCAGGCGCAGGGATGGGAGGAACTGGTGGACTCTGAAGCTATTTCAGAGATAGACTAGACATGACTTGGCAACTAATTGGATTAGGCAAGAGATGGGGGTGGGGTGGGGTGAAGAAAGCCAGTGTTTAGAATGACTCAGGGTTCAGCCTGCACATGATGAACAAGGCAGAGCCATAAACTCAGGCACAACAGGCTGGAGAGGAAGCTGTGTAAGGCTGTGGGTTGGTCCCAGGGTCACTGAATTGCAAGTTAAGGTCTGAACCAGAAATGAGAGCCAATCTTTGACTCCATGCTCCCCTCCAAGCCTTTGCAGACGTTTCTAGCAGTATTTCAGACCCACAAACACAAACTGGAGGTGGAGGGCAAAAGACAAGAGTTCAGTAACCATGGTTTCTGAAGCATCACAGAAAAATTATCTCTAGGTCCTAGCTGATGAAAATAAGCTATATTTGGTATTTTTCAGGGTTTTGAGACTCTGTGAGGTGCTTTAAGTTAATCAGCTTTTGCTGGCTCCTTGATCCTGAGAGCTAAATGCGCATCCCCATTTTAGAGAAGAGAAAATGAAGATGCCCAATGTTTAGTATATTTTAAATCATGCAGTTAAAATGAGAAAAAGACACAAAATAGCACCTGCACACATGAGGGCCCAGCATATGTTTGTGCCAGGAGCTGTGCTAAACACCTGTCAGGTCTCATGGCTTTCCACTGGACACGGAGTGGGAAAAGCTGGAGGTGATCTTTCAGCACCCAGGAAAGAGAATCTCAGCGCACATTCTTTTTTCACTGTGGCACCTAGACCTCAAGATAGTTCAGTTCAACCTCACAGTTAATAGTCTCTATTTGCACTCCTGCCAGTGACAAGCGAGCTTGGACCCTCCCGATTCAGAAATCCCACACTCTTTTAGCTCTGAGGGTGCCTTCTTCTACCTCCAAGCCCTTGAGAGGCTCAGAGGTATCAAAGCAAGTTCATGAGGAAGGGAAGAGATTGTCTGCAAAGGCAAGTGTGCTCAGAGCTACCTTTCAAGCTCTTGATAGGAGAGGAAGGAGCCTGAGCTAAGGGGTTAAACAGCCACAAGAAGACAGAAGGAATGGTCTGGCAATCACCAGCAGAGCCTTCTAAAATATTTAAAGGATAGAAACATGCAACCAATGAACAACAAGCCAAGAACTGTCCCAAGACTTTAATTACCACCTCTGTGCTGACACTCCAAAATCTTTTCCAGCTTCGTGTCCCCTGAGCTGCAGACCCACATACCCAACAGCCCCCTGACCTTCCCCCCCACCATATGCATCATGTTCCGGTTTCTTAGTACCTCCAGCCATCTAAATCAAAGCCTTCTCCACCTCGGGGGTGGGGTGTGGGGTGGGGGTGGGGGGTCCCTTCCTTCCTCTCTCACCTGAACTAAACGTGTTCCTTCAGCTCTCCCTCCCAGCAGCCTGTCACACCAGGCCTTACCAGGTCATTGTCCTCTTTCCTCAGAGGATTTCTATAGCTTTGAAACTGCCCCTTGGTTCACGCTCTCCCATTTCCATTTCTTCTTTCAAGGCCCCATAGTTAGGGCTCTGAGGGACAAATGTGACAAACCCTTTCACCAGCTCCCCGCCCTCAATACTCTTAGGGGGAAATCAGTCCCCTCAAAATGACATACAAGTCCCTTTGGGATTTGCCTCTTGCTTATATTTCTGGTGTCGTTTTCTTGTCTCCTGGCCCCTCATCATTAAAACCAGACTACTCTTAAAACTGCCCCCCAAATACTGGACTTTATTCTCTAAACACGCGCTCAGGTAATTCTGATACAAACAAGCCACTAAGAAAAACGTACTATGGAATATACTTTCTTGCTTGCTTCCTGGTCTTTGTGAAATTATTTCCTTAGCTGGAATACAACTTTTTTCTCGCCCCAGCTCACACCTGGTGGCTCTTCCTGCCCCACCCCGGGCTGGCCTTCCTATAGTATCCTAACACCTCAGACCCACTCCCACTCAACACAATCTACATGCCCTCGCTCCTCTCCCATTCGGAGAATTTATTTACTACAGGTCACACGTGACACAATCTCACTTCACAGTAAGTCTAGTGTAGGTACTGCTATGACCCCATTCTACAGAACAGGAAACTGAGCTTCAGGTCTTTACAACAAATTTCTGTAAGCAAGCTGGCAGAGTAGGGATGCGCAAACCAGTCTCTCTGGCTCAGCGACCAAACTCTTAAGCACGGAGTCCCATCAGTCAGGCTCCCCCTCTCCCCCGCTGAACCGAATGGTACTTGACTTTTGATACGCCAATCCCAGGGCAGCGCTTGAGCAGCCTGGGCCGGAGGCAATGGAAAATTACAGGAGCTGTGACTCCCACCAAGGCTGTAATCCTCCAGAAGTATCCAGTGGGTGGAAGGGAGGCAGCACTGCCTGAGCCTTTGCATGGCTTCAAACCAACCGTTTTCCTTTCTTAGAACACCTGGGACGAGGGGCAGACAACTCTAAAGTGGGGATAAAGGCTGCATGTCTTCTTCTATTCCAGACATTTTCTCCTAGTGCTCCTTTTCCGTTTTCTGCCCTGAACATGCCCAGGTAGCAGGCAAAGTAAGCATCACTGCAGTGGCAGCAAGTGTCGCCACCATGCCACATCCTATGCACGGGTAACACGCAGAGCTCCCTACATGCCTTGCTGCATTCCACCCTTCTTGCACCTTTCCCACGGGTCCTAGTTCTCTTTCTTTTTGGTTTTTCGACCTATTTCCCTTTCTGTGGTAAGGGAATTAAAGACCCTAGCCCTTACATGATGTATCCAAGGGCATATAACACTTATTAAGTGGGTAGACCTGGATTCTAGCCCAGGTCTGTCTGTCACTGCTTCTAGACTGTACACAAATCATCCCCAGAATTTATTAAGATGCAGATTACCAGGGCTAGGAGGATCGCTCCATCGGTATACTATTTGCCATGCAAGCAAGACGACCTACTTGCACGGATCCTCAGCACCTCAGTTAAAAAAGCCAGGTGTGGCAAAGCATGCCTAGTGTCTTAGTCAGGGTTTCTATTCCTGCACAAACATCATGACCAAGATGCAAGTTGGGGAGGAAAGGGTTTATTCAGCTTACATTTCCACGTTGCTGTTTATCACCAAAGGAAGTCAGGAATCAGGAGCTGATGCAGAGGCCATGGAGGGATGTTCTTTATTGGCTTGCTTGCTTCTCCTGGCTTGCTCAGCTGGCTTTCTTAGAGAGCCCAAGACTACCAGCTCACAAGGGGCCCTCCCCCCTTGATCACTAATTGAGAAAATGCTTTACAGCTGGATCTCATGGAGGCATTTTCTCAACTGAAACTCCTTTCTCTGTGATAACTTCAGCTTGTGTCAAGTTGACACAAAGCCAGCCATTACACCTGGGGGAGGCAGTGGCAATGAGGATCCCTGGAATCTCTGGCACTCACTGGCTAGATAACCTAGCTCAGTGAGTTCCTTGTGCAGTGAGTGACTGACTCAAAAAATAAGTTAGGGAGCAACTACAGAAGTTACTCAATTGTCAACCTTTGGTTTCCAGATGGTCACTGCCCCACACAGGTAAGCACACACACACCCCTCTTACAGTTTGGGGGTGGGATCTGTGCCATCTACGCTCAGAGCAGGTCTTAGATGGGACCCAAATCTGTCCTTAGTCAAGCTCTCAGGTGACTCTGATACAAACCAGCCACTAAAAATAAGTGATGTGGGAATCCCAACCAAGCTCCTCTGGAACACCAGTGTGTCATAAAAAACGAGCCGCCATAATACAAAATAGATGGGGTAGGTTGTTCCCTGGCTAAGAAAGTTTTTCGAAATATAACATATTCTACGCCTTTCCAGAAGGTTTACAGTGAACATTACCACGCTGATTAACAGAGCAGTTCCCAAGCTTGCTTGACCACAGAACCCCCTGGCTATTAACACCACCCATTAACATCTCACAAACCCAGCCAGTGGCATGGGTCTGGGAAGCATGGCTGTGACACTTCTTCCTACTGAGAGCCCACACTGGCCTCTCTACTCACTTCTGCCAAGTATGCAACAAGTGGAATTCAAAGCTCTAACCCTGGCGTCACAGCCTCCCTCTAGGTCACAGTAGTAAGCCCTGCATGCCTACAGGGTCTTCGTATGGGTATAATGGGGGCCCAACTGCTGTGTAGGGGATAGCAAGAGCAAGATGACTCGGTAGGTGAAGGTGCTTGCTGCCAGATCCAAGAAGTTTGATTCCCAAGACCCACATGTTAGTGAAAAAAGAATTCCTGTGCATGTGCACATGCGTAGCCACCCCCTACACACACGCACACGCATAGTAAATGTAAGAAATGCTGTGTATTAACTGCACAGGGCTTTAAACATCCTTTGGTCTGTGACTGTGGTCAATCAAAGCTTAGTAATATCCCATTTGATTTTGCTTTCCACTTTCCTTACATGAGATTAATTTCTTAAACTACTCTGTGATCAGGGCGATTATTTTGTCCAAATTTTGAAGTGAGGGGCCTGCTTTGAAAAATCCTACAAAGTGATGTTATACTTTACTGTATAGCATAGCATATATAGCATATAGCATACAAGAATCACATCGTTCTTCCTAGTAATTCTGTGAGGGGTGGACTCTACTACTGATCCATTTTGTAACAGGAAACTAGCTCAGAAAAACTACTTAAAACTAATGCGGCAAAGACAAGGCTCCACTTTTAACTAAAAGATGGATTTAACCACCTCACCACTCTGTCACCTAACTAGTTTTGGCCACAAAAATCATACTGCAATGATGTTTCTGGCTGGTTCAAGGCAGGCTAGAAAGTAAGGAATAAGCATTTGTAGACAACCCAGGTTCTGACCTTGGCTCTGCTGCCTAACTACCTGGTAACTTAGATAAACTCCGTATCTTCTCCGGTTTTCACTTTTCCTGCATGTGAAATGTACGGTGAGCGGTGTAATCTCACTTCTGGCACCTCCTACCACCGATTGTCCTGATTATTCTGTCGCAGTACGTACTGCTGAGTGAGTCGGGGAAACTTGTTTTTTATGCTACGCCCAGAAAGACTCCGAGGGAAACAGAGCTCTAAACGCATCGTGAGCACAGAGGACTCCGCCCCACTGGAGACCTGAGATCCTGAGATATGTACCCTGGTCTGGTCCAGCCCGGATCCAGTGCAAAACCCCCAATGCCAGGATTGCGCAACACAAACAACCCCTCCAAGGGTCCTACGTGACGTAAAACGAGCGCGACGAACTGGCCCTCATGCTTCTCGCTCACGCGGGGCCTTGTTGAAGTGAATCTCTGCGTAGAAAGTGCGCGGACCAAGTGGGGAGAAAGAGCCGAGGATGGAGAGAGGTGCCGGATCTATTGAAAAAGCCCAGATATTGACGCAGAGGTCACTACAACTCACCTGCCCGTCTGGATAGCTGGCCATGGCGGTTATGACGTCACGCACAATTGTGGTAGGCGGAGCTTCCTGCTCTCAACACCTCTCCTCGTTGGGTTTTGGGGCGGGTCCGCTTGTGATTGGACGGTTAGGCTGTCAATCTTCCTGTCAACAAAAGGAAGTCACGGGCGGTGGGCATGTACCTAACAGCCGGACAGGAGGAGCGGAGGGTGGGGTAGGAATGTCCGGAAGTGTTGTTGGCGGTAGTGGCGCGTTTGTTTTTATTTTTCGTGACTTGGAGAGGACCTCGGGCCTGGTCAGACGTGGTTATCTAATGGGGAGACTGGGTCAGTTGTTTCTGCGGTGGCCATATTATAACCTGGCAAATCGGACGCATGTTAGTTACGTCACTTTCTGTGATTTTTTTTTTTTTTTTTTTAAAAACTCCCAGGCGGTTGCCATGGCAACTGGGAACTAATCCTCTCCTGGAACGCAGTCGCCATTTAGAACTCGGGTGCTAAACAGGTCTTTGGACTGTGGAGAAAAGTCAAACCGCTAGAATAGAAGGAAAATTAAGAGGACATGGTGCTTCTTTCTTTATAAATGGGAAACTGAGGCTCAGAAAGGCTTCAGTTTTATTTGCCCAAATTCACAGTGAGTTCACAGCAAAGTACCGCCTAGAACTAGTGTCAGTAGATGGCTAGGTCTCAACAAGGAGGTTTTATCCCCTCTGTAGGTCAAATCCTAGCTCCTAAGTTACCAACATCCACTACTTGTCTCTTGGGGCCTAGGTTACAGCCCCATGTGGCCAGGCATGGTGGCACACGCCTTTAGTCTCAGCAAGCAGAAGCAAACATATCCACATAGACAGTTCCAGGCTAGCCAAGGCTGCATAATGGCCTTGTCTCAAACAACAAAAACTCTCATGTGGACAAAAATTGTGTCTGGTTTGCATATAATTGTATTCCCAGTATCTACAGTGCCAACACTATGCTAATAAATAAATAAGATTATAAAATAAATTTTTAAAAAAGAGTTCTGAGCTGTTATCCATCTGGGCACTTTGCAAACCCCCAGTGTTGACCATGGTACTGTCCACAGGACAGTCTGCAAAGCACATTCCTCATCCATATCTACAGAGGAAGACAAGTCTTTTCACTCTGATGCTCCAGGTCCTTAGTGATCTGGCCCAGCCTTAGCCAGTCAGTGGCCTGCTGTCTTATTTCTATGCTCAGTTTCCCCCTTCATCACTCACATTAGTGAGCAGGTCTTGTTGTTCATTTTCTTTTTAAAACAGATTCTAGAACAAGCCATTTAACCTCTCTGAATCACAGTTTTCTCGAATGTGAGTTAAATCAATGCTAACTTAAAAATGAACTAATCACAGCCTCTCACGCTCAGGGTTACACCACTCATTCATAAAGACCAACGGCCTCTCACATCCAGTCCTTCTGTCCCACTCTCCCTTTAACATCCCCCCACCCCCATGGCTCCCAGCTCATTAGCCACTCCTCTCAGTCCCCCTTTTGCCCAGTACGGCCACTGTGTTGCAGTCTAACCCATCGTAAGAATTCTCTGATCATTTCCACAAAACTCATCCCTTCTGTCTCAGAAAATCTGCACAGTTGCTCATGCCAAAGACCCAGGAACATCCTGTCAAGTCTTTTCACACACCCCAACCTACATTTGCTTTCGTGTGTGTGTATGTAATTTGGTTTTGCTCCATGTTCCAACTGTCACTCCACTCCAAGACCCCTCTGTAGTCTGACCTCACTTCCAGTGTCTTTTTAATGAACTCCAGCGCTCCCTTCTCCACAGAGAAGCCAGAGTGGGCGCCTTAAAATATGAGTTCAATATTGTCATTCTCTAAATTTGTCTGAGGGTTTTCCACCACTCTTAATACAATCTGAACTCATCCTTATGATTTTATTGACCCCTTTATTGACCTAGCCCCAGCCTGTGACACCGGCCTCACTGATGCCATTGCTGTGCTTGTCAGTTCGCTGCAGCCATGCTGGTCTGGCCACCACCCCATAGCAAACCCAGCTCATTCCATCTCCAGACCTTTGGATTGTTCCTCTCTTCATTTAGATTGCTCTCCCTTTAATTTTCCACTGTTTTCTCTCTTGTCATCCAGGTTCCAGTTGAAATACTACCTTGTGGGTGATGGCATCCTCAACACCACACCTATGGTACCTTGTCTTTCAAGTACATCCTGGTCATCAGGAGTACCACTGTATCTCATTTTGTCATAAAATGTCCCCTTTTAGGATTTAGATGCACATCATAAAGTATATGTGTTTATTGCAGGACTTTCCTGTTCTTTTGTAAAGATTTATTTATAGTTACGTGTGCTTCTCTCTCTGTGTGTCTGTGCATGTAAATGCAGGTACCTGTGGTGGCCAGAAGAGGGCGTCAGATCCCCTGGAGATGGAGTTTCAGGCAGTTGGGTGCCAACTGACCTGGATGCTGGGAACTGAACTTGGGACCTCTGGAAAAGCACTCAACTCTCCAGCTCTTCTGTTTGTACTCACTACCTAGACTAGAGCCTGGCATGAATCAAGTTTTAATGGTTGTTATGATCATCAACATGCATTGAATGCCTACTAGCTATGAGACATTGTGCTAAGTCCTGCATATTTTTCAACTGCAGCACAGTCTTTGAAATAAATGTTATTACCTATTCATAGAGGAGCAGAAGACTGGAGACACTAAATGATGTCCTAGTATTAAAAAGATAAATGGTGACCTGGGACATAATGGTGCATGCATGCCTGTATTCTCAATATTTGGGAGGCCGAGGCAGGAGGATGACTAATTCAAGGCTAACCTGCTACATAGCAAGATCATGTCTTCAAAACAGGGATCTTTTTGGAGAGATGGCTCAATAGCCCTTGTTGCTCTTGCAGAGGACCCAGGTTTGGTTGCCAGCATTCCACATGATGGCTCACACTCTTCATAACTTCAGTTCTAGGGAGATCAGTTGATTTCTTCTGACCTCCAAGGGCACCATGCACATGTGGTGCACATTCATATATACAAGCAAAACAGTCGTACCATAAAATAAATAAATATAAAAAATATTGACAGAGAAGCCAAGTTCAGAATATTTTAACAACTCAATGCTATTATTAATGTCATATTGAATTCTAAGCCAGAAGTCTGGCTTGGGAGTAAGGGACTCAATAAATCATGTCTGGTCACATACCCCAAAAGACAAAACAGAAAAAAAAAAAAGTTGACACAGGACAGAAGTTGATTTCATACAGCCATCATGGCAGTAACAGGAGCCAACATCCTCCATCCTGTGTTCACAGAGCTAAAGTGTGCTCTGAGTTTATGGAAGGAACAAAGGTTGGTGGCAAAAGCAGTCTTGCTCCAGCTGTGGCCTGGGTAATCATTATCTCAGGGTGGGTTGTACAGAACTCAGCAGAGTAGCAACACTGCTGCTGTTCAAGGCATAGTTTTGACAACAGACCCACAATGTTTATCAGTCAGATCTGTCATTCCTGGAATCCACAATAACTGCAAGAGAGCATGACTCAGAACAAGTCGGGAAGACAAGATGGAGTTAGTTGGTCCCTTCAAGCTTGAGGCAATGATTAGAGATTTCTAGGTGTCATTCTCATGGTCTAGAACAGGACATTGTAAGAGCCAGATGCCAGCCAGGCAGTGGTAGTGCACACCTTAAATCCCAGCACGTGGGAGGCAGAGGCAGGCAAATGAGTTGGAGGCCAGCCTGGTCTACAATGCTACTTTCAGGACAGCCAAGGCTACACAAAGAAACCCATTCCCAGAAAACAAATGAATGAATGCATGAATGAGTGAGTGAATGAATAATATATATATATTAAAGAGCCTGCAGCTTTGGGGAGGATGAGGTAAGAGGGTGATTTGGCCTTTTCTTTGGTTCTTCATTTAGGGTCTCATGTAGTCCAGGCTGGCCTTGAATTCTTGACTCTCCTGCCTCCACTTCCCAGGTGCTCAGGTTATAGATGTGTAACACTTTTTTCCCGGATGATTTCAAATTTGAAGCCACCCTGGGCTGCGTAGCGAGACTCTGTCTGAAAATTAAATCCAAAAAGCTAGCAGTTGGCAGTCTACTGGAGAACCTGAAAACCACCCCAGTCCTTCAAGGTAGCCTCAAGTCGGACATTTTCTAGAGTTCCTTTCCGGAAAGACTCAGAGACCAGAGGCTGGGGAGCTTCTGAGGAAAGCAGGGCACAGGAGAAAAGCAGCACATTTTGCATGAAGGGGTGAGGCAGAGGTGGCTCAGCAGGTAAGAGCACTGGCTGATCTTCTAGAGGAGCTGGGTCCAGTTCCCAGCACCCACACAGTGACTCACAACTGCCTGTGACTCTGGTTTGACTGCATCCATTGCCCTCTTCTAGCTGCCACAGGCACTGCACCCTTGTGGTGCACAGGCATACAGGCAAAACACCCATATGAATGAACTAAGAAATAAGCTTGGGGAGAAGGGTGCAAAACAGACAAACTGGTTCCTTCAAGCCCCTGTGTAAATGTGAGTGCCCCTGAATAAGAGGAGACTTAGAGTCAAATCCCAGGCTCGGTCTCTTCTGGCCAGTCAAGGAAGAAACAGCCACATTCTATTAGTTCCTTTAATTTTGTAGTCAGTTAAAGACACTGTTCAGAAGGATCGGTGTTTGAGACAGGCAATAGCTAACTGCATCTGTGAGTATAGCTTCCATTAGCTTGGGTGAGGAAGGGACAGTGAGTTGGAATATTTACTGTCATCTACTCACTCTTTAGCTCTGTGGTCAATATAAGTTCCAAGGCAGAAGATGGCTGAGATGTCCTCACCTGATGTCTGTCTCTTGGAGTATGTGCCTCCTCTCCCAGTTTCCTAAGTTCTTTCCTTCTCTGACAGTGTTATGGTGTCTCTTCAACTCTTGAAGATACCTCAGCCACTCTTACCTTGCTGTCTTTGATCTTGAATGGGGAAGATGACCAGTTCTGCAGAACATTCCTTAAATGATTAACATGTCTCCGTGCAGAGAAGGGCAGGAATTTTACTCAAAGGTTTTGATTACTTTGTTTAATTTTGAGGTGTGCCTGTGTTCACTCGCCCAGTCGTCCTGCACATGTGGAAGTCAGAGAACACTTGTTTGCAATCAGTTTTTAACCAGGTTGGGCCATTGGGCCTGGTGGCAGGTGTGATTTCTTGCCGAGCCATCCTGGCCCCAGACTGAAAGTTGGAAGTCCCAAAAAGAAGCATGTAAAATAAAAGTGGAGATGCCACACTTTTATCCTGCTCCTAGTCACCCAGCAGGCCCCAGTGAAGAGCTGATGCTTTCATTAACAGGCTCTCAGCCAACAGTGTCTTCAGAAAACTGTTGGTGGGATTGAATTGTGAAATCTCCAAAAGGACAACGTTCTGAGGTATGGGCTGAAGGTCAAGAGTATTTACCCAGAAAGAATATCGACACCCAGCCTGCTACGTGAGGTCATGTGACTCACCCTCCCTCATTCCACAAGCACTTTGGTCTGGGTTCCTTAAGTGCTGAGGACTCACCACCTATGAGAACTTTTTTATTATTGCGTGTGTGTGCGTGTGTGTGTGTGTGTGTGTGTGTGTGTGTGTGTGTGTGTGCGCGCGCGCGTTGATGACTAATCCAGTGCGTGGAGGTCTTAGGACAACTTCAGGGAGTCAGTTCTCTCCTTTCACCATGTGGGTTCCAGGGACAGAACCAAGTCATCCATGTGGCCAGCAACCACTGAGCTCACCAATCTCACCACCCCGTGAAAATTCTTTGCATTCTTTTATTCCAGTAAAAGGCTTAGGAGAACTCATAGTTGGAGGTCTGCATTATTCTGGGGTCAGGAGGGTGCACCCAAGGCTTCTCTCAAGCAGCCAGACACCAACCAAAGCCAAATGGGGGGAGCCAGGTGTGTTTATTTTGGAGGGACAGATGAAAGAGAGATCTTTCAAAGACAGAAAAACAACCAGCTTACTTCCAAACCTTAACCACCAGAGGCAGACAGAAGTGGGTGCGGGCGTTCCTGTTATTGTCTCAGCTCTGTGGGAAGAGAAGAGAATGACTGGCTGGCCGCCTTCTTGGAGGAGGTCTCAGAAGTGTGCTTGACCATCAGAGGTGAAGCAGAGCTGGGTAAAGGGAGGAGGACCTCTCCACTGGAAAATTCTTCCTCCCCTAGAGGAAGACATGTCTTCCCCAATGTCACCTGGCTGGGTGCCAAGCTCCTGTGTGGCAACCTGGGAAGGAAGGAATACCAACACCCACCTCGTTATGGAATTCTCTTTGATTCCACCTAGGTCCAGGTTTGGGTTCCCTTTTGGATTCTATGGACTGGAGGGAGGTTTGCAGGGCTTTTTGTTTTTGTTTTTGTTTTTTGTAGAACCCACTGTAAATAAGAACAGCACACATAGGTGTCTGGCCCCCCGGCCTCTTAACGTTACTACGGCATCATGGGAAAAGTACGGAAGGAAAGAGCTTCTCTTGTGAGGGGCTAACAGACCTCATGTGAAGCAAGAATGCGACTGAATTTTGTTAAGTGTGGTGGAAGGAAAATACTATGACAAAAGGGAAGATTTCAGCTCCAAAGGCATCCAAGGTGGCTTTTTTTTTTTCTCCCCCTCTCTCTACAGAATAAATATGCAACAGCCTTGGGCTTCTCAAATTAAGGGCTCTCCAGTCCATTCTTCGCACTGCAATTGGCAAACTCCCCATTAGGCAAACCTTTGTTTAAAACTCACCAGCGGCTACCCACTGTGTGACCAGTGCTCATGCTCAGGCACTGTGTGTGTTCCCTCCCTCAGCCTGCTGTGCTCAATCATCTCTGGGCCTAGGCACACGCTGTTCCCTGTGCCCGGATCAACTTCTGTCTAGACAGTCAGGTCCCGCGTCGATGCACCTCCCTGGCCACCTGGTACTGTCCCACCAGCCAACTCTGTTGTAATCACTTAATGAACTACTTGTCTCTATTGTCATTGTGGTGGCTGGGTCCGAATCTGTCTAGTTTGTTTCAGGTTCCCCAGAGCCTAGTATGGCTCCTGGCACAAACTAGGAAGAGGAGATAGACTCCTCAAGTTAGACTTCGTCAATCTGAAGGATCTCTGTGTTGCCTTGAAACACTGGAACAGACTGAGTAGAGACAGAGGAACAGGGAGGGAACATGAAAGCTGTCTGAGGACCGTGGCCCGGACCCCTCCTTCTCTTCTCTGCAGTTTCCCCAGCTCCCGAGCTAGCGAGCTGCACAGATTTTTTTTTTTTTCCTCCTTCTGCTGACCACAGAAGAAGAGTCTATAAAACTCAGCTTCCCATCTGGTTCTTCATGGTCCAAGAAAACACAGCAATTTCAAACTCCAGGGAGACAAGCACTCAAATCTCAAACGCTTCAACATAGCCTGTCTTAGAATCCCCCAGTGAGCAGCATGGATTTGAGTGAGGAAGAAAGTGAAAGAAGCCACCATTTCCAAGGGTTGACACCTCAGTGACCCTCAAAGGGTATGCGTTCGATGTCTTCCATGCCACTCTCCCCGCTCTGGCCTTCAGAGCCAACCTGCTCGATTCAACAGCTGGTCCTTGCTTCTCTTTCTCTCTACGTGAGCCAGCAGGCCCCTGGTCACAGGAACCCATCAGCAGTTTGCCTCACAGGCTGAGCTGAGAGTGGAAGCCAGCTTTCCGAGGGGAGTGCTTTAACGTCTGTCCCCATCCATTGTCCAAAGCCTGGCTGCTCCTTGAGTGCACTGATGAGGTATTTGCGTTTTAATGTTTTCTGTTAGAACCAGAGTTAGCTGGGAGCTGAGGAGAGATGAAAAAAACCTGACTCTCCCTGTGTATCTAAAAACAGCGTGGGAGGCACTTGGCGGGCCCGGGAGCATAGCTGGCCATGGGCACACCTCTCTGTCACACACCGGAAAGAAAATAAGGCTAAGGTTCTGAAGAGTCACCCAGAGGCTGGTACCCAAACCAGAGAAGGGAATGTTCAAAACTGTGCTGAAATGCCAGCTCTAGAGAGATGTGACAGCCAGCTTGAAGGCTTCAGGCAGTTTGGATAAACATCTAGACTGAGTACACTTCTGAGCCTGCTCTGTGATCCTTTGAAGTTTATCCAACTTAAATAAACCCTCCAGAAAGCCAGGGCCAGTAAAATAGGCTTTCTTTGGAAGTCCCCTGGATTTGCCCTGTTGCATCCTCTCAGGGCAGCGGGCCCATCAGGACCAGTGATCTGAGGAGCAGAGAAGAAAGACACTCAAGACAGCGTGTTCCTATAATATTCAATTCATTGTCTTCTTCTTTTCTTCCTGTCCTTTTTACATATGGAGGGCACAGCAGATGGAAACCCCCCAGTGGACTTGGTAGACCACAGCTTAGATCTAATCATGGCTTGCCTGGGACCCCTTCTCGATGATCTAACCCCAGGTATTTCTGAAGGCCCAGCCTGAGATGGGCATAAACACAAGTCTGAATAACAAAACGCACTATATGAAGTCTAAAAAGTCTCTGCCTGAAGCTGGAAAGCTGGTGACAGAGCCCAGCATGGGCACAGGCTGGAGATTCCATCTCATTTCCCAGAGAAGCATCTCCTGGCTGCCTAAGCAGGGGCTGAGGCTATTCCCCCCCCACCCCCCCACCCCCGGTCTGTGTAGGTTTCCTAGTCATAAAATTACTGTGCATTGAGAAGTGACTATGGGTATGGAAGGGTGTCCGGGAAGGTGAACACACCTCAGCTCTGGGTGGTATCCTCCAGGCTCAAGCTAGCTCGGCTTTAGGACACACAAAGAAGAATGGGGCACCAAATACTGAGTTCTTTCAGGAAGCAGATAGGGAGCAGCCTTTCTGAGTAGGATATAATCTCCAAACCTGGTTTTGGTTCACTTCAGAGGCTGAGCAAGTGCCTCTTCCCAAAAAGGTGTGCCCTGGGGGTGCCTGGAGAGGAAGCAGTATAAATAGATAGCCTATGGGTAGCACAACACAAGCCTATAGGCTTGTCAAGGCCCTGAGGGACACACCCTTTCATAACCCTGGGACCAAATGACAGAGAAGATGCAGCTGCAGCACCAGGGGAACCCCATGGAAGTGGGGTTACAAATAGTTTTCTTTATTGTTAAAAAAAATATTAACAGCAACAACAACAACAACAAACACAAGAATAGTACAAACATTCACAACCCATCAGAGTCCTGTAAGCTTTGGCCATTTATTCCTAGTAGAGTCCTTCATCTCAGTGTGGGCTGGAGTTTCAACCAAAAGGCCCCTTCATGCTTTTCATGGGTGGGTACTGCTGCTCCATTGGCATGGCCCCAAAGCAGTCTGAGGGGTTGCAGTGGCCTGCCTTCCCTGGCTGGCCCATGGGACCTGGGGGGCCAGGGATCCCAGGAATGCCTTGCTGGCCCATTGGCCCGGTTGCACCCATCTTGCCATAACCTGGAGGCCCTTGAGGACCTAAAGAGGGAAGAGGAGAGGGAGGAAATCAGGAGACCCAGATGACAGGAAGGGACAATGGTTTTGACAAGTGACACCTTCATTTGTGCATATTTGCCAGGTTGAAGAGTGCTTTCTACCTGCTTCCCACATTGATTTTGCAAAGATAGCCACACCTCTGGCTAGATTTATTGGGAGCATCTATGTACCAGGAAAAGGGTTGAGAGTTTCTAATACGCATGTCATTGCATCCACAAAACAGTCTCCTGAGCCTGTACCATTTCCCAAAAGCTACACATGAGTAATATCCATGGGGTAAATGGTGAAGCTGGCCTCAGAGCTGGGTCATCGAGATTTGACCACCCTCAGCTTTCTGATGCTGAGGGTTCAGTGACCTTATCAATATCCCAGGGCCAGTGGGATGCCAAACGAGCTTTGGTCTTGGAGTTCTGGTCTCTAGGCATGCAGTCATCACACCACAGCATGCCTAGCTCAGGGCAGAGGTAGACACTCAGCCTCTCTTCTCCTTCCCCCTCAGGCCTAGCCCAGTGTCTTGAATTGAAAGCATTTCTGTAAGTAGTAATTAGGGTGGCATTGTTTGGTGTTCTATCTGATTATGTTGTCATAAAGCATGTGTGTTGGGTGGGGGGCTCTGCAGCTCTGGATCCATGGTCTCCAAGACTGGATTCTCTTACCTGGAGGGCCAGGAAGACCATTTTCTCCAGCAACGCCAACACCGATGTCTCCTTTTTCACCTTTGGTACCAGGCAATCCTGAGACAAAAGAAATAAAGTTAAGTCCTGTCTCTAAGCAGAAAAATGACCGCCATGTGGATTGCTACACACACACACACATGCGCACATCACCACCACCACCACCACCACCATATTCACAACAGTCAGCCCCCATAAAGGTGCATATGCCCGACACCCTGGAGACCCAGAAGGTAGAGCTACCTCTCATTCCTGGCAAACCCTGGCGTCCTTCTCGGCCTATCTGACCAGGGAGCCCCGGTGACCCTGGAGCACCTGGCCGCCCTGGAGCACCATCCTTCCCCGGAGGCCCTGGCCGGCCTGGAGCTGCTGCCACCTCCATGGGGAACTGCATCCTGGAGGTATAGTAAGCCATTCTCTCTGCAAGCAGACAAAGGCCAGGTCACTGGGCACTCAGAGTAGCTGCAGATGTCGCAGATATGCCCCTAGCATGGGGCAGCCTTTGGTAGAGTGTCAGGATGGAGATTATTGGCTGTTCTTCTGAAGGAGGTCTTGTACTATAGCCTGCACGTGCCTTCCCATGCAGATCTGCCAGAAGCACAGATCTGATTCTGGCATCTCTTTCCTCTAACCATCATCACCGGCTCCAGAATATGGTCTAGACTGGTCTCTTTGCCAAGCAGGATGCCCAGCATCTGTGTTCCCCCAGTAAACAGCACACAAGCAGGAAAGAAAAACTTCAAAAGTCGACCCTTCCACCTGCTGCACCCCCACCCCACCCCCGCCCCAGAGCTCCCTCCACACAGGCTCATTTGAAATCTGCTTTCTTAACCTCCTTTGCTCAAGCGGGGAATCAAGAGGACAATAGAGGGCCGATTTATCTCTAAGTAGAGCAGGTGACAAGGGAGGTCTGATGGATAGGTGAGCATGTGCTGTCACCCTGCTGTCACCCTGCTGTCTGTAAATGTGTGGGGTGGGAAGGGGAGGACACGGAAGCTTCAAAGAAACCACAGGCAAGGCTGAGTGAAGAAGTGGCTGGGAAGGGCGAGCATTACCCACCGCCACCCAGCCGGCTGCCAATTACCATCAAACAGTTTAATGATCTCTTGTCTGATAAACCTCTTGATATCATCATAATTCACCATGTCTCCCTGAGGAAAGAGAAGAAACCTGGCCTCAATCACATGTCCAAATGTGGCACTTGCCCCGTGAATAGACTTGATTTCCAGAAATAAAGGATGGCGAAGAGGTGAAGGTCTTTGGAGTCTCTCGCAGAGTCTTAATCCAAAGTGCTCCCCACCCTGAAATAATACGTGTCTTATGCTAAAATACAGTTTGGGGTGGAAGGGACACCATGAAGAATTAGGAGTTGCCTGTAGTCAAGCTCTTTCCTGCAGAATGTCAGAAGGAGCTGCTACAGTGACCGTGGGCCTGTACTATGGGATGGTGCCCGTCTATGGTTGCTGGCTTCCCCTTACCATAGAGCCTGGCAAACCAGGCAATCCAGGGTTCCCCACAGGCCCTGGGGACCCCGGGTGGCCTCTCTCTCCTGCAGGACCCGGTGGTCCAATAGGTCCCATGGAGCCGCTCTTGCCAGGCCCCCCAGGCATGCCAGATCTTCCCTTTTCTCCTGCTTGGCCCTTCTGTCCTGCAGGTCCTGGATCACCCTACAAGGGTCACAGTACAGTATTACCAACTGTTTCCAAGTCTATGTCACAATGTGCCAGCAACCTGCCACTTCCCCAAGGGCCCAGCATCTCTTGCCTCACCACCTCCCAGACCAGTGCTTCCAGAAGGCAGTGTTTGTATCACGGGGAATGCTGGGGAGTGCTCCTGGCTCCCACATGCCCTCAGTAGAAAGTGCCCATTCCTTGCTCAGGACATAATGTTCTCCTCATGCCTTCCTTAGCCTCGTCTTGTCAGATCTAGCTTCCTGTCACTCTGGTTCTACCATGTTGCTTGAATCTGCTGTCTGGAATGCTCCCTCTTCAGCCTTGGCACCCCAAGGAGTCCCCCTCTACTGTCCTCTGTGGAAACATTCTTTCCCCTTGTGCAGCCTTCTTCCCTCACTTCCTGGGGTGTCACATCACTGTATCCAGTCGTCTTCAAAATTTGCTGCACTCTAATGTCATGGTGACTAGGCACAGGGACTGTCACTGTTCGGGAGCTTCTGTTTGTTTACCCCAGACCAACACAGAGGGGCCCTGGAGTGAGCCAGAGTGAGCCAATTATTAGGAGATTAAAGAGGTTTCCATTCCCAGAGCCATAGATGGGACAGTCCCAGGTGAGGTCCCATCCCCCTTTCCTGCCCATTGGCCACCCTAGGCCTCCTTTGTGAGTAAAGTTGCCTCTTGGAGTTCCTGAATGAATACCGATTCCCAAACCCAGTCAGTGCCACCTCACCTTTGGGCCAGGGGGTCCATAGAGTCCCTGCTTTCCAGGAGGTCCCTATAATAAACAAACAAACAAACAAACAAACCAGAAGTTCATGGTCTGGTCTGGGCAGCTCCACTGAGGCCCCCTAGGGTGGAGCAGGTGCACTGGGAAAACCACCTTCTCCCATTGTAAGATCCTGGTTGTGTCCAGCCAGGCTGTGTGAGAAAGGATAACAGCTTCCCTACTAAACAGAGGGAGACTGGGGTAGCTGGGAGGGAGGCTGATGTCCCCTGGGGCATGGCCTTGTTGGATAGCATTGGCTTGCTTCCTCATCACAGATGTGACAAGAAGTCAGAATGGGGAGGCCAGTCGGAGATAGCAGAGATCCTGGCAGGAGCTGGGGCCCAGGGAGCCTTTGTTTGGAGTTTGTTGTTGTTACTGACTCTTTCTGACTAGAAGTAGGTCCCCTCATTCCATTAGACCAACTAGAGATACCAATTTGTTGCATGTAATTGGCACTTAGTATCTGTAGGGGACTGGTTCCAGGATCCCCATGGATCCCCAAGTGTGTCTCTGTTCCCATATGTAAGATGGTATGATACATGGCTGTCTCCTAAATGTATCTGTGTGGTTTACATCATCTCTAATTACTGAACAATAGCTACCACAGTGTGAATGCTACAAAGAGTTGTCATGCCGGGTTGCTTAGAGAATAATGAGAAGAAGAGGAGGAGGAGGAGGAGGAGGAGGAGGAGGAGGAGGAGGAGGAAGAGTGGGAAGAGGAAGAAGAGGAGGAGTGGGAGGAGGAAGAGGAGGAGGAGTGGGAGGAGGAAGAGGAGGAGGAGTGGGAGGAGGAAGAGGAGGAGGAGTGGGAGGAGGAAGAGGAGGAGGAGGGGGAGGAGGAAGAGGAGGAGGAGGGGGAGGAGGAAGAGGAGGAGGAGTGGGAGGAGGAAGAGGAGGAGGAGTGGGAGGAGGAAGAGGAGGAGGAGTGGGAGGAGGAAGAGGAGGAGGAGTGGGAGGAAGAAGAGGAGGAGGAGTGGGAGGAGGAAGAGGAGGAGGAAGAAGGAGGAAGAGGAGGAGGAGGAGGAGCAGCAGCAGCAGCAGCAGCAGTAGTAGTCAGGAGTGGTGGTACATACCTGTGAGCTCGAGAGGTCAGTTTGAGCTATAAAATTCCAGGCCACCCTGGGTACAAAGTCTCAAAAACAAGTTTCTATATATCGGCACACCTGCAAATTTTCCCTGAATATTTTCAATCAACCTGTGATTGAGTTTCTTGATGTGGAAACTGTGGGTATAGTGTCTGTAGGAGGTAGTCTGTGCCCATGTGGTGTGCTTACTGAGGGGATGAGGAACAGAACACAGTGAGGACCAAGAAGGAATGGCCCCAAGGGACAGGGAGAAGGAGCACAATACCTCTTTGCCAGCTGCGCCGTCTGAACCAGGTTCACCCTGGGGAGCAGAGCGCATTGGAAACATGATGAGCTGTCACCCAACACAGTCTCTCAGGCCACACACCCTGCCCTACTCTCTGTCCCACCGAGGAGCCCTGATCCTGCTGTTCCCACCCCACCCCCACCCACAGCCCCAGCCTGCATGAACTGGAGCAAGGTGCCTTTTCTTGAGAACTGTATGCATTTCCTGACTCTGAATGCATTAAATGTTTGCTGAAGGACCACATGAACTGTGGACCTCTGTCCTCAGTGAGACTGGCCAGGGCAGGCTGACCTTCCTTCCTTCCTTCCCCATGACACTGCACCAGAAGCTGTCCAGCCCTGAGCCCACACCCAGGGCTTTCTGGTGGGCTGCTGGAGAAGAGAAATCTGTGACAGCAGGACAAGAGTCTGTGGGGAGAGAGGGAACCTGGAAGGGAGAGCATCCTCAGGGACTGTGGTGGTTTGTATATGCTCAGCCTAGGGAGTGGCGCTATTAGAAGGTGTGGCCCTGTTGGAGTGGGTGTGTCACTTTGGGCATGTGGCTTTAAGACCCTCATTTTAGCTGCCTGGAAGCGAGAATTCTGCTAGCAGTCTTCAGCTGAAGATATAGAACTCTCAGCTCCTCCTGCACCATGCCTGCCTGGATGCTGCCATGCTCCTGCCTTAATGACAATGGACTGAACTTCTGAACCTGTAAGCCAGCCCCAATTTAATGTTGTCTTTATAAGAGCTGCCTTGGTCATGGTGTCTGTTCACAGCAGTAAAACCCTCACTAAGACAGGGACAGTGAACAGAGTTCAGGGTGAGCAGGAGTGTTGACCCCCCTCCCCACCAAATAGGCCCAGTGACCATGTGCACATGACTGGAGTCATCCATCACATAGGGGACTACCAGCCCTAGCTTGCTACTGTGTCTGTTTGTTGGGAAATCTCCCGTCAGGGACTCCTGAGTCCCCTTCCTTGGCTTCCCAGAAACTTTACATCCCTGAGGCCAGCAATCAGCTCCATTTCATGTGGTTTGCCCATCTAGATCTCTATAGACAGGATGCCTCACAGGTTGGCTGAGTACAACATTTGCAACAGAGCAAGCTGGGGATCAAGTCTCAGCTCCTCCCTTTTCTAGCTGTGTGATTCAGCCACCCTGAACCCCCACTTCCTCATCTGAAATCCCAAGGACAATTGTACCTCCAAACTTTGTTGCAGAACACACTGAGACAAAATACACATCCAACCTAAGCTAAGGCTCACTTCAGCAGTCAGTGACCAATATAGCATCACCCTGAATGCTAAACGGGTTGAGATCAAGTCTGGCTTCTGAGGAGCTCAGAAAGTTACAGTAATAGCTCTGTATTTTTGGTATTTGATATTTTCAAAGACTTTCTGTAGTTACTGGCAAGTTCTACTGGGGCAGGGGCAGGGGCAGGGGCAGGGGCAGGGGCAGGGGCAGGGGCAGGGGCAGGGGCA
>JADRCH010000213.1:219222-234443 GCA_019843965.1 Rhynchomys soricoides | reverse complement strand
TACAACCAAGGAGCCAGGGCCTGCTTAGGCCTCTCACGGCTACAGCCTTATTCTTTCCAGAATTTAGCCTACTTTCTCCAGTTGTCTGGGTTTGGGGATCTAAGTGGCATCTCTGTCATTATCCTGTCTTTGGTAAGACCAATTCTCTTAACCTGGCTAAGTCTATTAGGAGAAGTGAGAGACCAGGGGAGTCTGATGCCAGCTTGGAGAAGGAGCAGCAAGAGGAGACTTAGATCAAAGGGCGACTCCTCAGCTCACCTCATCAGGAGGAGAGGGCCCCTGCCTCCCATCCAGCCCCATCTTACCCTCAGGCCAGGCTTGCCATCCTTCCCGTCCAGTCCGTCCAGCCCAGCGGGGCCCTGCACACAAGAGAAAGGCGTTGCTAAATGCTGCTCTAGAGCTTAGGAGGAGGGAAGTCTGACCCAGCCCCATAGCTGTCTCCACTCCTTACCCAGCTCACACCGTTACCACAACAGGCATGCTCACACAGGTACTCCATCCCACATACCATCGGGCCCAGAGGGCACACACTCACCTGAATCCCGGGAGGGCCTGGTGGCCCAGGGGAACCAGGCAGGCCTGAGGGACCTCGAATCCCTTCACTGCCCTGAAACAGGAACACCCAAAGAAGTCAGGGTCAGGGGTGCCAGGGGTCCCTGGGAGTGAGGACGTTTGGCTTCTGGCCCTGGTTCCACCCTGGCTAACTGATGTATTCCACACACTGTCTTCCTAAGGACCTATGTCCTTGCCCGCCAAGGCTCCCTTCCCCTCATTGCTTTATGGGGAAAGAAAGCTTGCTTAAACCAGCCCCTTCTCAGGGTTGTCCCAGAGGCCGGTACGTGTGTGGGTGTGTTTAATTTATATTGTTCTAATAGCATGCGGTGTATGTGGGCTTTCATGCCTCAGGGTGGAAAAGGTGAGGAGATTCCTATACCCCAGGGTCTTGTGGTCCCTCGGGGTAGCGCTTTGTGAGGATGGAGCTGTGGAGCTTAGGGATGGGGGTGGAAGCCCATGGTGGCCAGGGCTTAGGGAAAATGTCATAGGAGTGTCACCAGATGGTGGACTCTGAAAGGTTGCCTGGATGAGGCAGCAGGGAAGCTAGAGGGAACCTAGGAGAGAGAGAGATTTGGAAGTAGACCCATGCCTGCCTGACCTGGGTGTCAGGGCCCTTTTAGGGTAGATGGATTGGAAGATGAGGCTGAGAGGTGGGCACTGGACTGGGAGGGGCCCTGAGTAACATGTGGCACATAGTCAAAGAGACAGACCAGTGGCTTTGAAATCGCTTCTCAGCACCCTGGGAGTTGGTGGGGGACCCTTGACATGGGAGCATAAAGTAGGTTTCTGGCCCAGAGGATACGATTCCAGAACCTTCTTCCAGGTCTTATCCAGAGCCTCCTCACTTGTGTCTGTTCTTTATGAGGTTATATATGAACTTTTGTCTAATAAAAGGCTCGGGGCTATAAAATGACCTGCAAACACAGCCATATAGCCAGCCAAAGCAGGGCAGTGATGAGAATAGGCATGTGGACTGGAAGGTAAGATGCTTAAGGAAAGGTTGCTACTTCCCCTGGGCAGGGGAGAAGCTCTGCACTGATTGGGGGTGGGGGGGTCCGAGGGAAAGGGGGGGTGCAGAAAGGAAAAGGACACAGCTACTGGGCAGAAAGTCAGTGGTGTTGCAATACCACCATCTGCCAGCAGGGGTCAGCACAGTTCTAGCCAATGTCAACCCCACCAAGAATAGGGATGAAGCGCCTCCCTCCAGCAGTTTGGGATTCTCTGCAAAGACCTGCCTAAGCCGGACTTGGCTACCACCTCCATCCTTCACTGGGAAGGCAGGCATGCGAAGGAGCTGACATCTGATGGCTGCTAGCTTGGGGAGGTGGCAGAGAGACTTGTCTCTCACAGTTGGATGCTCATCTCTGATGCTAAGACTCTGTGTGCCCTGGGTGGTTCCCTACCTTTTTGGGTCTCCCAACTGGGTTTTTTCTCACTTGTACAGTGAGAGGTCAATGTATGGCCTCAGAGAAAAGAGACTTCCAGAAACTACAGTCCATCACAGTGCCCTGTGGACCTCTCCTCCTTCCAAAGCTTAGAAATCAATCTTGGGGGTCTCCTACAGCTCCTACCCAGTACACAAGGGAGCCCCAGCTTCTGCTGAGCCAGGGATGCCATCACCAAACCACAGCAGGGCTATCTGTCTAGCTTATTGAGGTAGTTTTAGAGTCAACCCTGTGGAGTTCCAAGGCTGCTGTCCCTAGATTATCACAAAATTACAGGTGACCCTGTGTCTGGGCCCTTGGTGACAGCCTGCAGGGAGAGACACACCCCTTCTCCAGGTATACCTCCATTCAAGGGGTCTCAGTTTCATCTGAGTGTTCCCTGGCTCGTTGCCCTCTCTACTTCCCCTTGACAAATGAAGCTGGATGAAGATGGCCTGTCATAGTCCCCCGCCTCTACCATTCCTGTGCCTCTGCCCCCACCTTGTTTATGCCAGTCTCCTGGCAAATGGGAGCCCAGGCTACTCAGCGGCTGAGTAGGGGGTAGGGAGGATTAGGAGTGGATGTGGGACCATCCACGGAGCCATCCAGTGGTAAGCACAGCCTAACAGCAATGGACTTGTCTGTGGATTTCCTGAGCAGAGTCACAAAAGCTGAATGGCTCCGATCTGCGGCATTGCCAGATGTGGGGTTCGGCTCACCTTCTCTGCTTGGGGGCCAGGTAGGCCAGGAGCTCCAGCTTTGCCTGGGAATCCTGGGGGACCCTGTATCAACGAAGTGGGAAGGAATGAAAGTAGGCTCCTTCCCCCTTCCTTCTGGGTGGGTTCCATCTATCTGCCTGACCCTCCGTGGCTACCCATGAGGCCCTGCTCTTCAGGTCTGACTCCTGAAATCTATCACAGCCACCTAGACTGTTTCTCCCACCTCCTGCCTCCCTGTCCGAGGTCCCAATTCCATCTTCATCTGGCAGGCCCTGCTCCTCCCAAGGGGACCACCTTACAGGGAACTTTTGTGTCTTTACTCACCGGTGGACCTGGGAAGCCTGGCTGGCCTTGAAATCCCTAGAGTAAAAATGAGGTGGTCAGCCCAGCCTAGCCACTCAGGTGGAAAGAGGAACAGGTCGGGGTAGCCTCAAGTCTACAAGCTTTGTCCTCCCGTCTGTCCGAGATGGCCAACAGGTGAGAATCTGGGAAGGAGGTAGGGGATCAGTCCCCTCAATCTCCCAGACAATGCTCACCTGATCACCCTTCTCTCCAGAGCTCCCCTGGGGACCTCGCTCTCCTCGGGGACCCTGTCACCATAGAGAAGGAATGCAGTTGGAACCCAATCTTCCTGTCCTCAGGCCACAGGGAGGGGCCTGGACGCTGCCCCTCCTCCTCTCCATGCCCTGCTCACTCACCGCTGGACCTTGGGGACCTGGAAGGCCTTCAGATCCTGGTGGGCCCTGGGGACCCAAAGGAACAGAATCAGTCACTCAGAAACATGAGGAATGAGGCCCGGGGGTGGGCAGAGCATGAGGTGGGTGTGTCCTCTCCACTTGGCCCTTCAGTTCCCCGGAACCAGCCTGCTAACTAATCCTGCTACCTCCTGGCCTACGCCAATCTGGCCAACAAGTATGAGCTAATCTCTCTTTCATAGGCCCAGCTCTGACTATGTCTCTCTGGCTCAAAAGCCTTCCATGGCTTCCCTCTGGCTAATGAATGAGGAGGACGCTCTCCACTCCTGCTGGATTTACAGGCATCCTGTAATCTCCTGCTTCATACCCCTCTCCCAGCTCCCTCCGCTGTGCTTTGCTCTGTGCAGACTGCTGTTCCCTGCACATGCTCTGTTGGGTCACACCCTCGGGCCTGTGCATTGCTATTCCCTCTGTCTGGAATGCCCACCATTCATCACTCTTTCCATGTCTTCTGAACCCTTAGGGAACCAATGCTGTTCCTGCCAGGACCCACCCATGACCCCCCGGCTCCATATGGACATGGCACAGCTCCTTCTTCCCCCATTCCTCCCTGGGACCCCCTCTCCCAGCATCCTCATGCTACCCCAGCCCCATCCACCACCCCACTCTGCTCAGGAGTTCTCAGCTCTCAACATTCCTATCTATCCATCCATCCACCCACCCATCCATCCATCCATCCATCCATCCATGTTTTATCTGCTTCTTGCTGCAGGGTAGGGCTCATAGGGCCTATTTTACTCAGTGCAGACCCCTCAGAAGGACGTGCTGCACCCAGCCTGCCTAGGAGACCATCCTGTGGCAGAGTAAACGGGTGACAGGGTTGGCAGAGTCCCGTGAGGCCTCGCTGGCATTTTCGAGAGGGAGAGTTAATGCTCCAGTTCTGGCTTGGCAGGTCCTGGATATGAGGGCTGAGGTTCCTCAGCAGATGGACATGGGATCTAGCCCAGCATCCTCCATCACTAACTCCTTAGCTGGCTGCAGGACTCTGGGTGAGTCATGTCACTCAGGAGCCTGTGACCTCATGTGCTAGCGGTCCTCAGCTCCTTCCTTCAGTGTAGGACCCCCATGAAGGTGGCCTCAATAGAAGGAAGAAAAAAAAAACCTCCTGGCCCTGATTTGGCAGGAGAGGGGAATTCTGCCAGCTGACTGGGCCCTTCCCCTCCTCAGTTGCCTTCTCTACAAGAAGCCTGCTGGGATCTCCTCACAGCCTCTGCCTCTGCCTCCGCCTCCGCAGCCACCAGCCTGTGCAGAGCCTCAGCTGGAGTGACTCAGGCAGGGGCAGCAGGGGTCACAGGCTCCTCCTCACAGGAAGATCTTCAGTCCAGCTGATGAAGGTGGCGGGGGTTGGGGGGCACCCTGTTTGAAGCTCACCTCACATCCATACCCACAGTGCAGCTTACCGACTCCCCCTTCTCTCCCACGGGGCCAGCGTATCCTCGCTCTCCCTTGGTACCCTGATGAGCAACAGCAGAATTAGCTCTGTGGCCTGCCTCTGGTGATGCTAATGCAAGACATTGGGGGGGGGGGCACTGCAGCTGGCGCCCAGACTGGCACCTGAAGGCTGAGGGCACCAAAGTAGGGGACTAGAGGGAAGAGACAGTGGCCAGTAGGGCCTCCCACCCACCACTGTGGCCCACGCTGGAGAGTGGGATGCGCCCACCCTGAGGGCACCTTTGCAAAGGGTGGCACCTCTCACTCTCTCCCCAAACCCCTTGGGAAGCAAATCTCAGTTCTTCCTGAACCTGGGACTCATAGTGGGTTCCAAGAGTATCTCCTTCTTTCCTTCCATTGAAATGGGGACGGGGGGGGGGGGAGCCATATTACCAAGGGAGCCAAAGTGGGGTAGGGGATCTACATTGGAAGGCCTGGTAAAGACTGAATACTGGGAAAGAAGGAACCCAGTTGAGGGGCACCCTGCCTAGCCCTGTTCTCACCACCAGCCTGTACCTCCCATACCCCTAGAACCTCTTACTCACAGGCAGTCCTGGGGGGCCCATGGCACCTGGGTAGCCAGGTTGTCCTGGAGGACCCTGCAAAGAAAGGCAGACATGATGATGGCCCAGCCCTTAACATTTCTGTGACCCAGGCCTGAATACCTGACTCTGCCATCCAGCAGGTGCCTGCCCACTCCTGAGCAGTTACTACTCTGGGCCATTTCCCAAGCCCAGGTTCTCATGGCTAGGTGTCAAGCCCCAGGCTCACCAGAGCCCTGGGAGCAGCACAGGAAAGGAGGCCCAGAGTGAGGTAGGGAGGACCATCCAAGAAGGGTGCACAAGTGCTATGGGCTGAGGGAAGGGGAGGACCCGCTTGGCAATGGTATACAGGAGTCGGAGCTGTATGTGCTCCCAGGGTGTGGGTGCACACGGACACCCAGTTGCTTGGATCCAAGGGGTGTGCAGCCCTTTCTTTTGTAGCCCTCAGCCCTTCTGGATCGGGGCTGAGGATTTCAAAAAAAGACGTCTCCCTACTTCTACTCAGTGGCCGCCCCTCCCCCAGCTCCACGGGCTCCTCAGGCGTCTTCTTACCGGTTCTCCCTTGTCCCCAGTAGGGCCTGTGAGACCTCGCTCCCCTTGAAGACCCTTAGAGAGAGAAACCATGAGCAACTGCAGAGTAGGTTAATCCCTACCTAGCCCAGGCTCTTTCCTACCCCATGGCTGCCTCTTCCCATTCTGGACAAAGGTCACCAGTGGCAACCCAGTGTCCCTGGCAAAGTGACTGTCTCGGGTGCCCTCTGGAAGGTAAGTCCAAATGTATGGGTGCCTCTCAGGAGCACAGCTTCCAGAGAGGCAGCAGCAGAGACACATTCCTTCAAGTGAGCAGAGGACAGGGCAGCCTCCAGGGCGCTATCACTGCCGTATCCTACTGCGAAGGCTGCTGGGAGGCACCTTTAGGAGATGCGTGCTCTGGGGGGGGGGGGGGGGACTGTCAGGATGGGTGCCCCCACAAATGATGTTCTCAGTGTCACCACATCACTTACCTGTCCCAGTTCCCACCCAAGCCCAAATCACCATCTTTAGGGATACAAGGGACAGGCACAAGAGGGCTCTCTCCAGAGCAATCCCATGGCACTCAGTGACACGGAGAGGGAGATTGGTTTTGATTGAAGCTCCTCATTCCTCACCCTGATCTCCACAGCTCCAAATCAACACTGAAAACATCTTGGCCACCCCCTTCTCCCTTGTACCTGCTAGAAGTGGTACCCAAACCCCTCCATGACACAAGACAGATGGCTAGACAAACAGATGGCCCCTTCACCCAAGCAAGCAGAAACAGACATGGTCTGGCCAGGGATGAAGACATGGGAACAGATGCAAATGTGACAAGGAGGGGCCCTGGCCCCTGGCCTCCACCACCATTCCTGGGAGGGCAGGAGCCAGCCCGGGAACACGAATCCAACAAACAAGGGGTTTAGCTTCCGTGACCCAGGAGAGAGCAACAATGAGGATGGGGAGGGGGTTACAATTTAAACACACCTGTGACAATGACGGTGACAAGACAGAGCAATTAACGACACCTGGCAGAAGGATCAGCCCAAGGCCTTAGGCACAGTGGGGCAGGGCCCTAACACCAGAAACCCAGCAGGCTGGCACCACATGCCCAGCCTTGGAGCAGACTCGGCCTGGAGCCAAGGAAGAGGGAAGAGGAGGTCATGGGTTTCCTCTAGCCACAGGGAAGGGTGCACGCAGAGCTGCCTGTAAATCCCCAGAGCGCCTCTGGACAGTCCTACCAGGCAGCAGGGCAGCTGACCTGTGCCAGCCTGCAGTGTGAAGCCCTAAAGCTTTGGCATCTCTGCCGGGCACAGAGCCAGGTGCCTGGCAGGGCCCCAAGAACTACTTTCAGCAAATCTTCAGTCCACACAGCAGTGGTGGGAAGCAGGAGGCAGGAGCGAGAAGGGAGAGCTAAAGAGGCCTCTTCCTAGAGGTACCAGCTTCCAGGGAGAAGGTAAGAGAGACCTGGGGGACAGAGGGGAAGAAAAAGGAAAATGGAGGGGTGAAGGTGAGAACGTAGGAGAGGCTGAGGGAGCGTGGAGAGAAGTCAGAGACCAGAGAGCCAAGCCGCTGGGACTTAAGGGAACCTGTGTCGTTAGCTACCATGCCTGTGGGGGACAATGAACAGAACACCAGGACACAGAGGGGGTAGAGGAGATGGCACAACAGGGGGTGGGGGACAAGCAGAAGCCACAGAGACCTGGCTGGCAGGAAGGGGGACCGAGTGCTGCTAGGTTCTTACGGGCAATCCGGGGGAGCCAACAGTACCAGGAAAACCTGGGGGGCCCTGGTGGGAGAAACAGGCAGGTCACATCTCACAAGAGTGGTCACCCTGGGGGAGCCTAGAGGCATAGTCTGCAGTCAGGAGCTTTGGCAGGGAGTTTTTTAAGGTCACTGAAAAGAAACCTTAGCAGAAGGTGGCCATTGTTACCCTAAGTGGGATCCCGACAGGCAAAGTTAGCAGGAGCCTCCCCAGCCAGGAAACCCTTCCCAGGGCTCCCCATGTCTGCCTTTTGTGGAGTGCAAAGCATCTTCAAGTAGCCCCAAGGCCTCCATTTTTCTTCAGCAAAGAACATATTGCCAGCACTTTCCATTTTCCTAGCCACATCTTTCCTGCTTCGCCAACATCCCTGTGAATTCTGGATGAAGACCCCTGGCCTGGCTTTGTACTTCTCTAGAGATGGCCCCACACAGAGCTATGGAGGGTACCATCGCAGGCCCTTGTAGGGACTAGTGTTAAGGTGAGTGGAGAGATCTGGCTGCACACCATGCTGGCTGTGGGACTACCTGGGTCCCTCGCTGGTACTAAATGCAATGGGGAAGAGGAGGGACCCAAATATACGTCCCTGGGGGTCTTTCCTAAGCGGGTCCACAGGGAGCAGGCCAGAGCAGGTTGCTTCAGTGTATTCCAAGTGGGAGACCACAGCCCGGAAGATGCTCTCATGAGGGGAAGGGGAAGGCAGTGGGTGTCCCTGCCTGGCTGTAGAATGGTGTGTGGGTTAGGACTTTCTGAGATCTGTTCAAACAGACCAGGGTACCAGGGATACTTACAATAGGGCCTGGAGGACCAGGAGAGCCCCTCATGCCAGGCGGACCCTGCAGAAGAAACCAAAGGAAGTAGATGAAGCAGACAGGGCGGGGGAAGGCTTCACGGTAACCTGTTTCTGCACCTTCATCCAGCTCCCTGCAGCTGCACACAGGAGAGAACTGCTGATGCCGAAGCAGAACCACTTAGCTGACGCTAAAATGGCCTTTTATTCAGTTCAGTCAGTCATCCAACAAACATTTATTGAGCAGCTATTATGTGCCCGGGCACAAGCCCAGGGGCTGGAAACATAGCCATAAACAAAACATTAAAATCCCTGCTTCGTGGCACTTATGTCCTAGAGGAGAGGTGAACAGTTACAGGTGGAACACGGCTGGCACATAGTCGGTGCTCAGTTCCCACCTGTGGAGTGTTCCTGAAGGAAGTAGATATGAAGGGTTGGCTGGCAGTGAGGACAATGAAGGCAAAGGGGCTTCGGGGAGGGATGGGAGCTTGGGGCAGTGGGGAAGAGGGGTGCCAAGAGGGGAAGCAGTCAGGAACCTGCATGCCTGCAACTCAGGAGAGGCCGAGAGGTGGGGGACTCCAGGCCATGGGAAACCAGGAGGAGCAGGGAGTACTCTGGGCACATGTGGACCCCGGGTCTCTGAGACTCTACCTGGATGAGGAACCGCTCCTCAGTCTTACCTCTTCTCCTCTTTGGCCTGGCATCCCTGGAGGACCAGGCAAGCCAGGGCTCCCAGGACAGCCAGGTTCTCCCTCACTGTTGTCTCCCTGGGGGTGGGGGGAGAGGGGAATAGACATGGTGGGCGTATGAATTTGAGGAAGGGAGGGGGTCACTGCAGGAGGGATGAATGAAAGGAAGCAAGGATCCACTCACCCTGGCCTCCTCAGCTCTTGGGCGTTCCCTCTCTAGGAAGCACTGCGGTAGACAAGAGAGGCTCTGTTAGGTAAGGCTGGTCAGGAGGCCTCTGGCATGCACACAATATCACACCAGGCTTGCCAGCTATCCCGGCCCGGTCTTCACCAGATGGAGATAGCAGGACCTGCGTCAGGGAGCCCTCCTACACCAGGGAGCCCTCCTGTACCAGCCTGCCTCTGCCCAGTTCCTACCCTGGCACAGTTGTTGAAACCTGGCACGCCAGGGATGCCCTGGTCCCCCTTTTCTCCTTTCTCCAGAAGGAAGGCTGGATGAGCCGTCTGGCCCTGGGCACAGTCACCACAGATGCTCTGATGGGGAAGATGGGGGGGACAGAAGGGTCCCAGGTCAGAGATGGGCAGGAAAAGCCTCCTAGGGATGCCCTCACAGAATGCAGGGCCCGGGCACCCCGCCCAGCAGCCTTTCACCCTCACATTCTCCCTCCCCAGCCACATCCCTGCAGCAGCTTTGCTCTGTCCTCAGGGGACCCCATCACAACAATTGGCTCTGAGTCCCCTCCAGGAAGAGGCTCAGGTAGGGCCAAGCCAGAGCGCTTTCCAGACAGGCGTGTGGGAGGAGACGGAGGGACCCGCAGAGGGACCATCTGTGCCGCCTGTTCCTGCAACCTGCACCCATGGCGAGGACAAGCCTCAAGGATCCAGGATGAAAAGGCTGGCTCCCAGTGCCAGCACCTCTGCCTAGGGATGGCAGGAGACAGCTGCAGGAGGAGCAGGCCCTCTATGGATGCTCCTGGGGCAGGCCTGTAGCTCACCAACTGTCACAGGCTCCACAGGTCCCTGGGTCTGAACTGTCCTTTTTATAGGAAAGGCTTCCTCTGGATCAGACGCTGCCCTTGTTTGGTCACAGACTCTCTGAGAGACTGATGGAAGCTATTGGCCTTCTCCATTAAAACTAGAAAAGCTAGTCTCTTGTTCCAGGGCCCTTGAGAGCCTGGAGCTTCCCTGTGGCAGGCATGGCGCTGGGACCTGAGGCAGGAGCCACATGCTCACTTTCATAGCAACACCTAATACTAACGGCCATTTCTACATCACTCATAAGGCCACAGGTTATAATGGGCCTTGGTACATTCAGTCCCCAGGGCACAGAGAGGCCCCTTATGTATGGGCATAGTAGAGATAGGAAAGCTGATATTCAAAAGAGGAGGTGTGATTTGTCCAGGTAGGCCTGGGCTGATCCCTGACTGTCTGTCTAGAGTGAGCACCTCCTCTGGGCTGTGGACATGGTGATCACTGTTCCCCAGCAGGCTCCCCTGGCTGCCATCTGACCTCTATTCCAGCCTGAGTTCAGTTCCTGTGTCAGACCTTTTGCGGAGCCCTTGACGACAAAGCCAACATGTGAGACGTTACAAGTGTGACCCATCTGGGGTTGGAGTTACACCATCACTGCCTGGAGGGCAGGACCTGGGGGGACTCAGGCTCCCCTGAGACCGGGAGAGAAGATCTTGGGTCTCCTTGCCACAACCTCAGGGCTGCTGTTAGGTTAACTCAACCACCTCCACCAGCTGCTTCTGGAAACATCCACGGTTCAGAGGGGCAGGGCAGGTAGCCCTTATATTATACCCTGACCAAGGCTCGCTGGGGTGGCATAGCGTCCGTGACACTGACTAGCCTGTGCCCAAGAGAGTTGCTAGAGGGGTATTCACGGTGAAGGGCATCCTGAGGATGCTGCGCTCCTTGAAAGAGGTCCAGGAACTTGCAGTCAGCCTGCAGGCATGACCCAGCTCATGGCCTTTATGGAGGTGACTGAGCAAAGGGGAGAGGAGGTTATCGGAAGCTTGGGGCTCCTTAGAGCTTGGTCAGCCAGACCAGACCACAGCCCTTTGCCAGTCTGACTCTCCTCCACAGCTGCTGTGTTTTTAAGTCCCTCCCCCCTGCTGAAGTCTTCAAACCGACACCCACCCCCATACCACTTCGCTGCCACTCTCCGCGAGATACTTCGGAGGCTTTGGGAGCCTGCCTTGGCATGACCCAGGTGCTATGGTGGTTTTTTGCCAGCTGATGCAAGCTGACTTCAGGCTGGGTTCTGTCACCAGGTGGGGACATTTGTGGCCTTCCTTTAAGCATTCATTCAGTAAATGATGCCTAGAGTGTTGTTCCAAGCCAGAGGCCCAGCCAGGCCCTCTTAGACAGCTGCTTAGAAGGCCCTTCCCCCACCAGCAGGGAACCAGCAGGCTCAACCTGCTGCTGTCTGTTGGGTGGCAGGCAACTGAACACCTGCTGTGAGAATCTCTTTGGCGACACCTGCCAGAGACCTCTCTGTGCCCTCTTACCTTGAGGAGGTGCTGCTCAATGGGTAAGGATCCCTGCAAGAGACAGATGTAAGCTCTAGCTGGTCAGGAGGGGAAGCTTACACAGCCTAGAGGAGCATCCAGCCTCAAGATCGGGAGGGAAGGAGGACCCCCCCACCAGAGCTAACTGGGGGGGGGGGGGGTTTGCATGGCCAGCTCATTCCTGGGAAGGACAGGAAGGACGATGGCCAGTGTGTCCTGGCTGATACCCACCAGCTCGGCAGTGAGCCCAGGCTGTCCTGGCAAACCATTGTGTCCAGGCACTCCCTGAAGCAGAAAAGAAACAAGAGATCAGACTCTTCCCCAGCCTAGTGTTCTCCTTGCTAGGGCTCACAGCCCTGCCACCTGTCATTGGCTCTTGCATGGGTGGCAGCTCTGGCTACTCTCAGCCTCAAGGTCTCCCACAGTTGGGGGCTCCAGGAGCCAAGGAGGAACAGAGGGCTGGTCCTCAAAAGTAGTTCCACTGGGAGCACTTCCTTTGCAGCAGGTCGAAGCTGGGCAGAGGGCCTTCTACAGGGCGACCGGTGACTGCTGTGGGTTATCCTAAGTCACTTTCCCATACTTTCTCATTAATCACCACTCTAGTTTCCTAGAGGCCACAAGCATTTTGTCGCCATCCTGGAAACAAAGAGACTCAGAGAAGGTCACAGGTTGAGTGAGACAGATGTGTCCGAGAGAGGACCACTGGCTCCCAACCTTCCTTCATGCCCTGTTTGTGTCCCATTTCTTGAAAGATGTCCCTGCAGTATTGGATGCTTGCCAATCGGACTATCTAGGTGGAAGTCCTCACCACCCAAGTAATTTTTGGAAGAATGTAAGTCCAACTCTGTGCCTCAGTTTCCTTCTCTGTAAAACAGTCATCATACATAGATGGCTTCAAGGTCATACTGTGAGGGATACAGCACAGAGCCCAGATGTAGGATGTGCAGGGACACGCCTGTTTGCCACCCAGACTCTAGCTTCCTTGCATGTTCACAATACACATTTACATATTAAATACTCTGCTGAAGAAGGGAGGGTGTTTAATTTTGAGTCCCCAGCACCTCACTAGGAGGAGGTGCACATTAAATACATGTTGAATGAACGTATCACCACGCAGCCTGCTCTTCCCCGTACAGGATTTCCTGGGCCTGCTCGGAGATCTGACCTCCCTTCAAGACCCAGTTCCTAGCACTGGAACAGATCAGCTGCCCCTGAGTAGCCCCCATTCCTATCCACAGCAGGTGCTTTCACTGCTGGGTCACCACCCAGTCCCCTCTAGTACCCACTGGTGCCCATGCAGTCTAGAAGAACAGTACCTGACACATGGGTAATGCTTTGAATATTTTTGTTTAGATAACTGATCTCAGGGTGGCCTTATACTCACTATGTCTCTGAGGATGGTCTTGAACTTCTGATCCCACTGCCTCTGCTGCCTGAGGGCTGGGATTACAGGCATGTGCCACCTCGCTCAATTTATGGGGTGTTGGGGATCAAACCTAGGGCTTCTTGTATGCTAGACAAGCACCCTTGAGCCACATGCCAGCCATTACTATCCTGTTTCACTGCACTGGCGCTGCAGTGTTAGCACAAGCCTGAGAGTGTGATTCTTTCTTAGCCTGATAGAATTACATATCCATATTCTCCTGTACAAGTAGGTGATGCACCCGACTTTGTCTACTATCTGCCAGTTATTAAAAATCTTGGGCACATTTCTTAGCCTCTGTGTCTCAGGCACATCATCTGGAAAATGCATCAGGATGAATGCCGTATGAAGGCATTGGGACGATCCAGCCTGGAGCAAATAAGTGTCATCCATCTCTGACCCTGCCCCCCTGCACAGAGAAGCCTGGCACAGGGCATGTGCCTGTTTGTGGCAGCCCCGGGTTGGTCTCGGGCACTGGCATCAGATACGATTCTGGGTCCTGGGATTACACTCAGCGCTTTTTCCTGCCCTTGTTCCCCCAGTGTGGCTTGGCACAGTTCACACTACGCCAGCTCTCCTTGGTTAATGGGTCACTTTGAAATGACTCAGCCTCCCCAAGCAAACTCCATGCCCCCTGCTGACAGATCACTAACTGCTGCTGGCACTGCACAGGAAGCTTGGACACTCTCATCCAGTGCAGAGACTGCCAAATGTGTGGTGTGGGCTCTAGTTCCTGGGGAGTGACCCCTCCCTCGAGGACTGTCCTGAAATGCAAAGGAAGAAAGGAGGAAGTGCTCCACTTGGGGAAGCCCTGCCCTTTAATAACTGGCTGGGTAACCTGGGACAAGACACCTCACCTCTCAGAGCTTAAGCTGTCCTAGGTGTGACATGAAACCCACATGAAACATTGTGGGGATAGCTAACCTCCGGGGTATTTAGGGTGTGCCAGGAAAGATTTCACACGCACTGCACACACAAGTTTATTTAATATCCACAAGAAGCCCACTGAGGCAGGTGCTATAATTATCTGTATTTCATAGATTTCATAGATCTTCATGATGGAGACACCATGAGGTTAAGTAACTTGCCCAACACCACAGAGCACATGGCAGAAAGGAGACTCAAACTGAGGCTGCCTGGCTCTGAGGACAGAAGTGTGACACAGATCTCAGCTCCCCCTGATGTTCTCTCCTCACTATCTCCGGCCTCTGTGCTATTTCCTGAGGACATCATGGACATTCTCACTTCTAGGCCTTTGCACCTGCTGCTTTCCCTGCTAGAAGTGCATCTCCTCAGGGGGTGCTCCTCCATGGGGATGCTCCTCCCCAGGGGGTGCTCCTCCATGGGGGTACTCCTCCATGGGATGCTCCTCCCCAGGGGGTGCTCCTCCATGGGGGTACTCCTCCCCAGGGGGTGCTCCTCCATGGGGGTACTCCTCCCCAGGGGGTGCTCCTCCCCAGGGGGTGCTCCTCCTCAGAAGTGTTTTTTTCTCAACAGGTTCACTTGCATTTCCTTTATATTTTGATTCAAATTTAACCTTTTATTTGCATGTGTGTACATGTTCATGTGTACATGCACGTGTGTGTGCAAGCCATGTGCATGTATATGTATGCATGTGCATGTTGAGACCAGATGTTAACACCGGGTGTCTTCCTCAGTTGCTCTTCACCTTATTTTAATTTAATGTGTGTGTGCATGTGTGCATGTATGTGCTTGTGTGTGTATATGTGCATGAGTGTGTGCATGTGTGAGTGTATGCCTCCATGTGTGTATGTGTGTGCACACACATGCGCACGTACATGCACGCAGACACACAATGCCACAGCAAGCGTGTAGAGGTCAGAGGACAGCTGAGAGTTTCCTTCTCTCCTTCCACCTTGTGGGATCTGGGGATGGGAGTCAGGTCAGCAGGCCTGCATGTGAGCGCCTTTATTGGTGGACCGATCTCACCAGCTTTCCACCTTAATTTCGGAGACAGGGTTTCTTGTTGAATCTGGAGCTTACCAATTCAGTTTGACTGGCTGGCCAGGAAGCCCCACGCAGGGATCCACCTGGCCCTGCCTCCCTAGCACTGGAGTTGCAGGCACAGGCTGTCAGGCCTGGCT
>JADRCH010000213.1:178675-213398 GCA_019843965.1 Rhynchomys soricoides | reverse complement strand
GTAGCGGTAGCGAAGGGGAAGAGGATGCGCCAATGGCACTTACTGGTTTACCGGGCCGACCCACACCTTCAGGACCTGGCTCTCCTTTGGGACCTGGTTTCCCAGGCAGTCCCGAAACATCAGTCAACGCCCCCTGCAGGCTAGGGCAGGCAGTGCATCCATCACCCTGGTCAGAGATGGGGGTGGGGGTGGGGGTAGGGGGGTGGTAGGAGAAGCCTGTGAGCCAGGACTGACTGCCAGGCCTGGGGGCATTGCAAAGGAGCCCCTGCATCCTCTGAGAGCCCCACCCTTCTTCTGCCTCTCCTCCACCGAGAAAACAAAATAGATCCCAGATACTCCAAGCTGCAGTAAAGCACCGTGGAATCTGGTGCCCGGGCTCCCTTGAGGCTCTCTGCAGTACCACTCATTAACGGCCCCTTGATTTCTATTTGCCCACTCAACAAACTCCTCTCCCAGGCCTGACCCACTGACCTTTTCTCCTTTTGGTCCTGCAGGACCCCGAATCCCAGGCTCTCCTGATAATCCAGGCTGCCCTGTGGAGCCTGGCGTTCCAGGGTCTCCTGGATTCCCAGCATCTCCCTGTAAGAAGTTGTGTTTAAGGAGGACAGGTGTCGCCTGGCTGGGAGCAGGGTGCCCCTTGAGACCTGTGGGCAATCACAGTCCCTTCTGGGGACTGGTGGCTAACAAGGGAGTGGAGATTGGTAGAAACAATCAAGGAAAGGGGGGTGCTTGTTTCACAGAGAGGCGGGTGGGAGGGTGGGGTGGTCTCATGGAGTTGGGGTGGTGGGGTGGTGGAGAGGATCTGGGAGGAGTTGGGGGGTGATCAGAATATATTCCATTAAAAACGTATTTGCAGTTAAGGAAGGAAGGAGGGAGGGAGGGAGAAAGAGGGAGGACTAGGGTACCCACCCACCTCTATGCCCATCCACGTTCTCTCACCTTCTGCCCCTTGAGTCCATGCTCTCCAGCTCTACCCTGAGGAGAAAATGGTCTCAGAGCTGGTTCCCTCAGAATGAACACCCAGGGTACCCAGCACTGTGGGAGACCCAGGGGATGTGGTCGACTATGAGACACAATGCTAGGGAACCTGTCTAGCATTGGAGACATTTCTGCCTATATGACCTAGGCAGGTTACTTCACCTATCCCCTTATCTAGCCTCAGTTTCCCCATCTGTCAAACGAGGTTGATAAAATAGTGTAGGCTTCTGCACCAGAGAGTTCTTGTGGGATTATTCTTCGGCTGGGCCAGTGTTTGCTGTCACAATTGGAGCAGCAGCTATCAGACCACAGCCACACTGCCATTTCTCCAGCATCTCTTGGGCACCACTCAGGGCTTCATGAAAATCATGACTGAGTTTCACCTCTAAGGACAGGACCCAGAGGGACAGAGAACAAAAGTGCTCAAGTTACAGAGGGTCAGAGAACAAAAGAGACTTGCTCAAGTCAAAGATCTTATTTTAAAAAATCGGAGCCAGCTTGAAACCCAGCTCTGCTGAGACTGTGCCATTCTGTCCCAGGATAAAGGACAGAAGCCTGTACAAGGGATGTCAGCAGGCTGCACTAGATACAGAGGTGTTGATCTCATCCTACTTTGCCCTTCTGCCCAGGAAGTCTGGAGATGCTGTGGGGACCATTACTCTTTCTTGCATCCTGCCCATGATCACCCCCAGATTTTACCTGCTTCCCAGGCAGCCCAAAGCCTGGAGGCCCGGGCTCTCCCTTCTCTCCAGCTGGGCCGGGCAAATGAACCACACGAGTGTCCCCATCTTCTAGCTTGTACAAAGCTGCACAGGGCTCACAGGGCTCCCCCTGCAGAGCAAGGATATTAGATTAAGGGGTTCCTGAGACCCGAGGCTTGGGATCCAGGGCTGCAGAATGTAACCAGCTCCAATGTGGCACATCTGCCAAGTGGGGATGTCTCAGGAGATACTGGGAACATGGGATGAAGCAAAGACAGAAGCAAGGCCACACTAGTAAGAGCCAGAATTTATCCCACAGACTGTAGGGAACCCAGTATTTGGAGTAGAATGGGCCAGAGCAGAGACATCTTCAGAGGTGAACCCTAGAAGCATGCAAGGAATGCCCCAGACTGACCTTTGCTCCTTTGGTGCCAGCTGGTCCCACTGGTCCTGGTGGCCCCTGCATGAGAAGCCACATAAGACAATGCCCAGCACCAGCCTAGCCTGTGTAGACACAGCCCAAGACTCCTAGTTCCCCTGTGGAGGGCAGCACCTCCCACCTTGCACTCCCATAGCCACTGCCACCTGAAGAATACCTACCGGAATTCCAGCTGGCCCTGCATCACCAAAACTACCCTGAGGGCCAAGCAGAGAGCACATAGTTAAAGAAGAAACAGACTGGCAGGTACATAAAAGGAACTTTGGGATGTCCACTGACAAGGGAAAGTGAGCCACAGGGATAGGACTCCTCCCAACTCCCCGGGGAGTCCCTGACCAGCCAGTCTTGAAGCTATGTCTCCACAACCACCTCCCATCCCAGAAGCCCAGGTCTGGCCTTACGATAGCCAGGCTGAGATTGAGTAGTCTTTTCTCCAAGAGCTGATCATCAAATGCCCTTTGGCCCTGAGCACTGGGCTAGGTGCTATGAATGTCAGTAACACAGAAAAAGATGCCTCCTGGACCTTACACACTTAAGAGCTTTTTTATACAAAGGTAATCCTATGCTATGTAATCAAGGATGACCTTGAACTTCCGATCCTCTTGCCTTAGATGTGCATCACTTGCCTAGTTGATATAGTGCTGGGGGATCAAGCTCAGGGCTTTGAGCATGCCAGGCAAGCATTCTACCAACTGAAGTATATTCTCAGCTCTGTGAGTGTGTGTGTGTGTGTGTGTGTGTGTGTGTGTGTATTTGAGTGTGTGTGTGTATATGTATGGGTGTGCATGTGTGTATATGTGTGTATATATGTGTATGTATGTATGCGTGTGTGTATGTATGTATGTGTGAGTGTGTGTATGTATGTATGCGTGTATGTGTGAGTGTGTGTCTGTGTATGTATGTGTGTATGTATGTGTGAGTGTGTGTGTGTGTATGTGTGTGTGTGTATGTGTGTGTGTGTTGTATGTATTCATGGGTAGTGGCCAGAGGTTGACATCAGGCATCATCCTTAATCATTCTCCACATGCTTTTTAAAAAATTTATTTACTTTTATTTCGTGTGCATTGGTATTTTGCCTGAATGTATGCCTCTGTCATGGTGTCAGATCCCCTGGATATGGAGTTACAGACAGTTATGAGCTGCCATGTGGGTGCTGGGAAATTGAACCCAGGACCTCTGGAAGAGCATTCAGTGTTCTTGACCACTGAGTCATCTTTCCAGCCCCTCTCCTCACTGACCCTGGAGCTCATCAATTCAGCTTGGCTGACTGGCCAGTGAGCTCCAGGGTTTCATGGTTCTCCTCACACATAGTGCTGTGGCTCCTGGCTTTTTATGTGGATGCTGGGAATTCACATTCAGGTCCTCATGCTTGCAAGGCAAGAGCTTTAAGGCTGGTGCTTTTAAAAGAGTAACCTGAAGTGGTAAGAAGTGTGGTGAAGAAAACGAGGTAATGACGTAGACCGAGGAGGGATTCTGTTTATATGAGTGGTCAGAAGTAGGACCATGATCGTCAGAAAGAAGAGAATGAGGCCAGCCATTGAAAGGAGGTGGTAGCCGGGCAGTGGTAGCGCACGCCTTTAATCCCAGCACTTGGGAGGCAGAGACAGGTGGATTTCTGAGTTCAAGGCCAGCCAGGTCTACAGAGTGAGTTCCAGGACAGCCAGGGCTACACAGAGAAACCCTTTCTCGAAAAATTAATTAAATAAATAAATAAATAAATAAATAAATAAATAAACAGAAAGAAAGAAAGAAAGAAAAAGAAAGGAGGTGGGAGGGAGCCTTCTGTGTTTCTACAAGAGTGAAGTCTGGAGGGGAGAACAGTCTCCACGTATTCCAGAGTGGAAGGAGGCTCTGATGACTAAAGCAAAGGAAGACTCAGAGAGAAGGAGGGGAATCTAGGAGGAGGATTTCAGAATGAGAGCCGGCAGGACTGTGGCACAAAGTCAAGTCCCAGAAGGCACGTACGCAGGAAATTCTGTCATTGGAGTTCATTCTACAAAGGCACACTAACGCTCGGTGATGAATGGGCTGTTGAAGGGCCGCAGTAGACACACGCAGGCCAGAGGAGGTCACTACCATCAGGAGTGAGACCATGGGGACCCAGTGGCACACATGGCGAGAAGTAGGGAAAGCCGAGAGAGATGTGGGCAGAACCATCGGGACTTGTGTCTGGGCTGGATGAAGGGGGAAATGGTGTGGGGGAAGGAGGGGTGAAGGATGACAGCAGCTTTGGGGATTTAGATTGTGCTATTTGCTGCCATGGAAAAGGCTGGTCAAGCTTGGTGGCACAGGCCCCTAAGCCAGCTACTTAAGGAGGGGTAGGTAGGAAGATCACAAGTCAAGGCCTGTCTGAGGTAAGTTGTGAGTTCAAAGCCAGCCTGGGCAACTTAGTGAGACCCTATCTCAAAATAAAGGGTAAAATAAGGGTTCCTCTGGTCTCTATAGAGCAGGGAATGTAGCTCAGTGTAGAGTGCTTGCAAAGCATGTGCTAGATCCTTGTTCAATCTCAGTAACATGCCCACGTGCATGTGCTCGCGCACACACACACACACACACACGTGCGCACACTTAGGCGCACACACCCGCACATACACACTAATGGAAGGAGAGCCGAGGGGTGCTAAAACTGCATTTGAGAAATACCACGTGAGTCTGAACGCACACCCCAGTGTGTCTCCCTCTTGGACACTCTCCCATCTACAGAGCCCCTCATCTGAGCAACCCTCTATTAGAAATCCAATGCTGTCATCTATCTCCAGCACAATCATAAATACAAATGTGAACATGGGCATCCGAATCCAGCCAACCAGCCAAGTAGTGGAGATCATAGACTCAGGAGCCAGACTTTCCGGGCTCAAGCACCCACGAGGCACTGGGAGATTCCCTGGGCCTTTTTATGTCTCTATTTCCTCATCCAGAAATGGGGATAGGAAAGAACTGTGCTCCAATAAAACTCGGTAGGATGAAACACGATTAAAACATGCACAAGGCTTGGAACCGTGCCTGGCACGTAATAAGTAGAAAAGGAGAGTTAAATATTATTTTCCTTTAAGGTAGTCTGGGATGTGCTTAATCGTTTTAGATTATCATTAAATTAAAATACAACACTAAGGAATTCTCTTGGAGAACATGAGGTTCTTGGAACTAAATTCCTTGACTCTGCTCAGGGAAACCCTGATGGATGTGTTTCTCTGTGAAGCTGCAGTTTGACTCCAGCCTCGATTCCCTCCCAAGGGCTGTCTCCCCCTGCCTTGCCTGTGCCCGATATCTAGCCCAGGCCTCACCTTCTCTCCTTTCATCCCTCTTGGCCCCGGAATTCCAGATTTGCCCTTAAAACAAAACAAAACACCAAGATGGAGTTACAGCATCTTTGCCTGACACCTCTCCAAGCTCCCAGTGCCCAACCAGCTAGAGAAAGGAACAAGAGATTGTTAGACAGTTACTACTTCACAAGTAGCAGCCTAGCACAGGGACAGAGGAAAGTACCAGAATGTAGGCTGCTTCATGGTTACCTCTTGGTCCCTGCCCCAAAGCATGGGAGCTGAAGAGCCAGGACAGTCAGTAGTATGCCAAGGGCAGGTCACTCACCGGGAGGCCAGGTAAACCATGGCCAGGGGAGTCCATGTCTTCACTGACCCCTGCGGAGGGCCCAAGATGCTGGGCCCCCACACCTGAACTGCAGGATGAGCAGGGTTCCCCCTAAGAAAGGAAGAGAACAGTCAAAATTCTCTCAGGTGACATAAGGCGAGGACCAGGGAGGGCACAGGGGCCCCTCACCTTCTCTCCTTTCATTCCTTGGATGCCTGGATCTCCCTGCAAGGAAAAAAAAATGGTTTTTGGGCTAAGACTAGGCATATTGGGACAACCCAAATGCTCTAGCCATATTTAAGGACCGAATGTGACATGCCATATATATGTTCTTTAAACTGCCCCATTCCTGAGGGATTCACCCCAGAGGCAGTGCTCATCAACCTGTAGAACAAAAAGGGAAATAAACTTAGCCTAAATGTCCACATTAGAGAGTTCTTCACATACCCGGTCACCTTTCAGTCCAACAGTTCCTAGGCCCTCCTGGAAGAGAGGATATATGAAGGAGTCGGGTAGGAGGCTGGACCCTTGCCCTCACCACTTTTCTCTCATTTCTCTACCCAGTTCCCAAACCCAGCCAAGCTTCACTCACAGTAAGAAATGGTTCCACCCTATCTTGCTCAAAAGGTACTATAGAGTCTCTTGGGGAAAGTGCTGGGTGGTTGCTATGGAAACCTAGGATGACACTCTAGCCCACTCCAAGCTCTATGGTTCAAATCCCATCTAGGCTACACTCAGCCTAATCTCGGTGGTACTGAGAAGCACCCAGTCCCTCAGTGGCCATTTGGGCACTCACCCTGGCTGGAGCAGGATCACCTGGTTCCCCTTTAGGCCCTGGTTTTCCAGGGAGCCCCACGAAATTCTGGAACCCTTCGGGCAGTGTTGGGCACACTTCACAGGGGTCGCCCTAGCCGAAGAGAAGAACCACAAGAAGTTAGGGTGGGGCTGAGACCTCTGGAAAGACAAAGCCTCCTATCACACCAATATTAGATGTTTCCCATCATCAAAGTGGACAACAAGACAAATGCAGGGGCTGCCTGTCCAAGCAAGTCATTCATTCAGGAAAGGAGTCCCTGATATCCTGAAACTGTGTCCTCAAAGCAAGCTTGGGGAGATACATGTGTCCCATTGACAGATATGAGACTTGGGCTGAGAGAGAAACTAAATGACCCTCCATGTTTATAGACCGTGCAGATGCCTGAGGCAGGGTCTGGATCTGGCTGACCCCCATGTAGGTTCCTGATCTGATCACAAATCTTCCACAGTAATAAATGTCACCTGAAGTCAGTTGAGGTCAGCTGGGGCAGGCCCAGCACCTGAGCAGAGTGTCCTTGCTACTCAGAATAGTGGAACCTGGTCCCACCCCATCCTAGTGAAGCCAGGTGTGGAGCTTACCTTCTCTCCCTTAGTCCCAGGCACTCCTGGCTTCCCCTGTTAGGGGAAAAAAAACGTAGGTATTCATGCCAGGCACAGGGATTGGTATATTGGTGTATTGGTATATTGGTGTATTGATAAACAGGGAAGGAGCTGAGGACCCAAGCCCTTCCCCTTGGAGGCTCTGGAAGAGCAGATCTTGGCACGGTGGGCTTGTGGTCACTCACCGGCTTCCCTCCTGGACCTTCCTTTCCTGGTATTCCAGAGCTGCCCTGTAATCAGAAGGGGTAAAGGGGGAGGCCCCTACTGATGTAACCTCTGCCCGTTTGTCCCTTCATTCTGACCCTCAGCTGAGCCTCCCATCTCTGTATGGACCACTGGCTAGATAAACCCTTTCTTCCTATTGCCTCTCTTCCTGTGTGCCTAGCTCTAGAAAAAGATAAGAGATGTCAAGGGCTCTGAGTACACTTCCCTAGTACAACAAGGAAGAGGTGGCAGACAGAAAGACAGACAGTTAGTTCCAGTTCTGGTTGCTCACCAAGGCCAAGGCCCCCACCCCAGCTAGGACTGGAGTAGAGACAACCCCCCACCCCCACCCCATACACCCTGGCTGAACTGAGCCTCTCTCAGCCCAATGCCTGATCACTTCCTGATACACACACACTGCATAATCACACATCCTTCACCCCCCCCCCCCAGGGTCCACAACACCCCTGTGCCTACCTTTTCTCCTTTAGGGCCTGATGGGCCACCTGGATCTCCCTGATGGCAGAAACAGGGTGATAAAAGTTTCCTCTCTACAGCATGGTGATCAGTTTTGTCTTAAGCCACCCCCAGCCTGCACTCCTAGGACTGGGTCTTATCCCCAACTCAGCCCCACCCTGGGGGGACAAAGGTCTCAGGAGAGGGCAGCAGGACAAGTCAGGGGACACTTACAGGAGTCCCAGGCAGTCCTATCCCAGGTGGTCCAGGGAGGCCAGGGGGCCCAGGCTCTCCTGCCAGTCCTTCAGGCCCAACAAAGCCAGGGTCTCCCTGGTGTCATGTGAGTGAGTATGAGAGAGGCACCACCTTACCCTACCTCCAGCCCCTTCCTACACCCAGGCCTGAAACTCACTTTCTGCCCTTTGGGCCCAATGACACAGATCTCTCCTGGCCGACCCTGTGGAAAGAGGACCGGGGTAGGGACAACCAGGATCCTGGCACCTTCCCCACTGAGAAAGGAGGGTAATTACCCACCTGTACCCCCTCACCTTCCCTCCCCCAATGCCAGACCCCAACCTGGTGCCCTGAGACCAGCAAATGTCAAAAGCCTGGGTTCAGTATCTGTATTTGTTTTGCTATGCCTCCTGGGACATAGCACCTTACTTCCTTGGCCAGGAGGAAGAGGGTGGATCTCTGAGTTAGATTCTAGCATTCTGAGGCCTAGGGAGAGGGTCCCGGCAACGTACATCTCGCCCTGGCTTTCCTGGCAGTCCTTTGAGGCCTCCATCACCTTTCTCCCCTTTCTGGCCCTACAGAAGGAAGAGACAAGGGAGCAGGCTGAGGAAAAGAAACAAGGCAGTTCCTATCAGGAGAGGGACAAGTGCCTTCCAGAGTCCCTCTCCCTGACGCTGACTCTTATAAAAAGGAATGCTTTCCACAGGAGAGCAGACAACAGAAAGAACTTCCAAACCAGTCAGACAGCTCATTCAACAAGCATGCAGGCATTTCCTTCTAAGATGTGGTGGGTGTTTGGACCAGGAGAAGGCTAAAAGGAGAAGGGGCAGTCAATGCTGCCAACTGTCACCATCCTCTAGGAAGAGCTTAGGCACTTCCCTTCTCTTGAACATAGGGCCTGTGGTCCATCCAGGTGCCTACCCCTCCAAACATAAGCCTATTATTACCTTCTGGCCTGTTGATCCCGGGAGTCCCGAGGGTCCCTAAGATGAGGAAGGAGCACAAGTGAATGATGAGGCTGAGCCTAGGATCCATCCTGCTCTGGGGCAGGTCCCAGGCTTACCAAGTCCCCCGATTCTCCTTTCTCTCCTTTTGGGCCTTCTGCACACTGATAAATGAGACAAAGGGTTAAGTAGCAGCCAGAATGGCCCTGCCTCAGCCCTGAAATAGGCCTTACCTCCCAGTCAGTCTTACCTGAAGTGGGGCATCTGGGGAGACTCGAACACAGTCATTTCCCTGTGAGCAAGGAACAGGGGTCAAGGCTAGGACCTTCGGGGGGTTTTGCTAGGAAAGGCCCAGGACCCCCTAGAATAGAAGCTTCTGCACATTAGACTCTATAGAGCCCTGTGTGGCCCGTGTGGCCAGGCTTTCCACTGAGGTGAGGGGGTGCTAGTGTACATCCCACCAAGCTCCAGCCAGGTGGGAGAGGCCCATATGTGGACTTAGTTAGGGCACTTACCCGTGCTCCCTTCTCTCCCTTGGGGCCAGATGGTCCAGTCAGGCCTCGTTCACCTTTGCCTCCCTGTGGGTAAAACCAGAATGATGATTGTGCCTAAAGGAAGCTTCCAAAAAGTGCTCCCCACCCCTGGTTGCCTCCACCCATCTACTATGCAAACGTGTGCACACACACACAAACACACACACACACACACACACACCCTCCTCATGCCCCTCCCCCCACTGTGCACTCATTACACACAGTACGTGGATTCTATAGACACCAAAAGGCTGTTTGGCAAACCTACAGTCTCACGCAGGGAGTATCCCTTCCCCCACACCCACAGGCGTGCACATTAGCAAACACAACAGCGTATCCTTGGCACGTGGACACATTGCATAGATATGCAAGATGACATAAACCCATGACAGCTAATTGTCAAGTTTCCAGAGCTCAAGCCTTGTGCTTGCTAACACAGGACTCAGGGCAGAGTCAGGTCACCTCCCTGAGACTCAGATTCTTCATCAATAAAATAGAATTGATGTAACACCTGTCTCCAGGAATGAGCAAAAAAGATGGGGGTGCTGTAGGCAATACAATGAGCATAGCCCACATGCCCACAGCTGGCCAAGGAAGAACAGCATTTGCCTACGTGAGCCATGCTCACCTCGTCACTCACAAGCTTGAGGCCTGTTAGGCCTGTAGGTGTATATGGGTTCAACCTTCAGCCTGTGGCCACATGGGCACAGACTAGTGTTTCAGAACATACAGGCATGCCCACACACAATCACTCTGACCTATGACTGACACAGTGAGTCTTCAGTCTCCCCTGATGCCAAAGGGGCGCACTTGCCTCCTAGGATGGATATTGCACACACAGGGAACAGGGTAGTTCTGGACTCTATACACACAACCCACTGGTCGCAACACGTGCCTAAGCACACTGGGGTACTTCTGCTATAAATGGAAGACTACAGAGCCACATGAAGTGGGAAGGACCAAGGGAGATAGGAGAATTCTGTTCACTTGTAGGTCTTACCTTGAGGCCAGAGGGACCAAGTGTGGCCTAAGGGAACAGAAGAAGGAAGAGAATAATGAACTTTAGGGAGCAACCAGTGACCCAGAGGGAGCAAGCAAGTCAGCTGGGTTCACACAGCATGATGGCAGGACCAGCATCCCAACCCCTATTCTGCCTCCGAGGCTAATTAGCATGCTGACTCTATTTTTCAAGGTTATAAAGCCAACATAGGGGTCTACTTTCTCCAACCTGCCTGCTTTTGGCCAGCCCTACCTCAAATTGTTAGGCTAACATGGTCACTCAGTTGCCATGGCAACCCCAGTGCATCTGGGATTTGATGGGAGATTGGATAGAAAGAAAGGCAGGCAGGCAGGAAGAAGTGTGGGTACTTCTAAGTCCCCCCAGAATTAAGGGGTTCATGCCCTTTGTGAATGGATGTAGTGCAACAGCTTAAAACACGGTAGCTCTTGTGTTTTATTGTGCCCCATGGAAGGGGCACAATAGGTACCAAACTGCTCGCGTGATCCCCGGCCCTATCCTTCTAACTCCCAGTGGGAAGGCTAGGCTAGCTTCAAAGAGGAGGAGAAGAGAAAGCCCAGGCTCTGAGTTGTGTGACACTGGGTTGTTCCTCCCCCGCTCTAGGTCTCCAAGGTGGCATATGGTACCTTCCGATCAAAGTGGATCTGAGACCTGGAAGCAACCACACAGCTGAAATCAGCAACCAAGGTCCTGTTCTCCCCCCGACCCCATCCCCTAAGCAGGCCACCACCCTGGATCACAACACTCCATTGAGACTTCAGGGCCAGGGCTGCCTTCTAGGCAGCCCTGGCTTGGTGGGCTTAGGGGTGGGGACAAGCATAGCTCTGGGAATCAGGCAGGGGAGTGATGGGAAATTGAACAAAGCCCCTGTTGTCCTCTACCAGGAAGCTCCAGTCCACTCCAGGCAACACCCACTCCCAGACTGGCTATTCACTCACATTGCTCTCCCGGGCACTCTGGGCACAGGGTGGGCACTGAAAAGGAAGAACAGGCCTGAAGGTCAATTCTGAGCCTCTGAGATTAGCCCTGCTCATCACGAGTGTGCAACACACACACATACACACATACACACACACCTTTCAAGGTCCAAAGAACCTCTTCAAAAGGAACAAAGGAAAGCTGAGACAGAAACAGTAAAACAACAAGCCCAAGGCCACACAGTATGTCTCTGAAAAGGGTTTCACGGGTGAGACTCAGGTTTTCCCCATGATGCCCATGGCCATTGGCCTCCAGCTCGGCAGAAATGGCTTCCTGGGCTCCCCCTTACAATCCAAGGCAGAGGAGGCCTAGAGTTGGGCCCTCAGGAATGCTGGGTGCTTCACAGTTATCCATCACCCCCACACCTTAGGCTCTGTGCCTCAAACCTTTATCCAAAGAGTGAGTGCTGACACCTTCCTCCCCAGAGTCCTAGAGTCCAGCCCAGACAAAAGGCTCACCTCATTGACTCCAGTCTCCTGGTGGGCCTGAGAAAAAAGATACATGGGAGTGGGAGAGGAACCTGGGACCAAACATTGCCCTGAGCCCCTGTACAAGAGCAGGCAGGAGCCAGCTCTCTAGAGAATGCCCAATACTGTGTCCCGCCCAGTCTGTCTTCCCTTCTCAGAGCTGGCACCACGCAGCTGAGGTCTGTCCGGGCAGGAAGAGAGTGGGAGTACAGCATCTTTCCCAAGGGTTTTATAGAGGGAATGCAGGTTAGACAGAGGGCACCGTGGGCTCACCCCCTCAGCTGCCATCTCTACCTTTGTCCCCCTTTCTGCCTTCTGGCTGCTTCTTCCCATCAACTGCGCGTCCACCTGGGCAGACAGAAGGACAGTTCTGGGCTCCATGCTGGAATGGGGCATCCAGGCAGAGCACATGGATGCCAGGTACCCCCTGAGTTTGGCATCTGGCACCTCACAGATCATTAAGGGTTTGCTCAGGCCCCTGAGGCTGCCCCCATGTGATGTCGTAGAAAACAGGCATTGAATCAATGGGACCTTGTGTTTCTGCAGCCAAAGTCTGGGCATGCTGCCTGGGTAGGCAGGGACACTGCCCAGCCTGAGGGTGGGGTTGAGGGAAGGAAGAGGTTCCCCTGCCATCTGAGAGTGGACAGGGCGGCTGGCCATGGTGCTAGGAAAATGAGAGAGCCCAGAACCAATGCAGCCTGGCCTCTGAGCCCAGATATCCCTGTATTGAGAAACTGCAAATGGGGTCCCGCCCTCCACAGGATGGTCTAGCCAGAGTCAGAAATAGAGCAGTATAATGCTCAGTGCCAACAAGTAGCAGGCACAGGGTTACCCCCATGGTTTCTCTCTCTGCCTCCCTGAGTTCCATAAGGTAAGACCTACATTGAGGCCACATTTGGGGGTCCTTCAGCCTAGCCACATGGTCAGCTGAACCTGGTGTCAGGCCTCCGCCAGGTTAGGGGTGGAACAGTCTCTCTTGTGTCTCCCCTGCTCACCCACCTTGCTGTTCTGAGGTTCCTCCAAGCAGAAGCAGCGGGTGTAGACCTTGCCTTCTGTCTGAGGATTGATCTCAATGAGCTCATTACTCTGGGTGTCCCGGCGTGACTTGGAGGTCTCTGGGGGACACTGCTCAATGTGGGAGAAAGGTGACCAGGGTCAGTCCAGAGACAGATGCATCCTCAGACTTCTGCCATCCCTGTGCAGGCTGCCCCCTCTCCAGCACAGCGTGTGCTAGGAGGTAGCTACTCACCCCTCCGGGTAAGATCTCACAGCAGCCTTCCTCCAGCACCAGCTCTGGGTCACAGTAGATGTGTGCCTGCTGAAGGTCAAACTGCAGGGGACACACAAGTTCATCTTATTGCAGATGATCAAATAGCTCTCCCAGGGTCCCCAAAGAAGCTCAAAGACGTCTTCGCCCCAGGATTTGACTTTAGGGTCTTTCCAGGCTGGTCGGGGGAGGCCATCAAGAATAGAGCTGTTGCCAAAAGCAGAGAGAGGAGGGAGGGAGGGAGGACGGGAGGGAAGGAATGGAGGGAGGGGAGGAAGGGGGGGCTCCATTCAAACTGGGCCCATCCTGTAAATGAGTATACAAGGAGTTATACAAGGAAAAGCATTGCAGGTAAAGGGAGACGCATGAGCAGAGATGCAAATATGCAAAGTTAGGTGATCCATCAGACTAGGATGGACCTGACCACAGTGCTCAACAGAGAGATTCAAGGAACATGCTGGAGACGTACAGAAACTGGATGGCGGAGGGCTTGGAATGTTGGGTTAGCTTGGTTAGGCTGCATAGGAAAGGCAATTACTCCAAACAGGGCCTCTGAAACACACCCTCAGGAGCTCAAGGCTCCCTGAGAGGTGGGAGCAGAAATCAGGACCCAGTACTCACTGAAACCGGCTTGCCCTGCTCAGCGTCCAAGCCCAGAAATACATGTCCCCCTGGCTGGATGGATTTCCGGGGCCCCAGAGGCTGGGAGGAGGCTGAGATGCAGTCCACATGCACAGAGGCCACACGGCCTGCCACACTCAGCATCAGCTTGTGCCAACGCAGATCGAAGAGCTGGGGCACTGGGAAGATGCAGGACACAAAGTCACCATCTTGGCCCTGTGCCCGGAGCTCTATACTCCGCTCCTGGCTGTTGACTTCCAAGGAGATCTGTGACAAATTGGGAAAGAGAAAGCACAGAGAGTCAGAGTTCTAGAGGCAAAACTCGGCAAAGTTGGGGCCTGAAGCTCATCTCACGGGGGTGGGGGGAGAAAGCTGGTTGGGTCACAGAAGAGGGCATCCTGAGAGCACGGGTCGGGTGCTGGGGGTAGTTTCTCAATGGAGCAGAGAAGCCCAGAAAGCACACATTTGAATAGAAGCTGAGTTAGACTCTAATACAACCATTGCCCAAGGACTAGGGAGGGCAGGGGTGGACTCACCTGTGGGTACCCATTTGCATCAGTCACTTGGAACAAGTACCACGTGTTCCGGAAGGTGTGCTTCTTCAGAAGGACTGTCAGGACCAGGGCAAACTCCTCTGGGAGGCCCCGAGGGAACACTCGTCTGCAGTGGAGAAGAGAGGGCACTCTGAGAACTGATGAGCCTGCTGGAGACGCACCTCCAAAACATACATACGTACATCAAACATATTCACTGAGCACCTTCTGGGTGCTAAGGGTTGGCTGCTGGGATAGCCAGTGGTGAAATATGGAGGAGCTTGTCCCCATAAAGTCTCATGGGGTCTTATGGGACAGAGAAGCATTAACAACATTCTTGAATTATCATCTCAGAGGACTGGAGAGATGGCTTGGTGCTTAAGAGTACTGGCTGCTCTTCCAGAAAACCAGGGTTTGATTCCCAGCACCCACAGAGCATCTCAGACCATCTGTAACTGGAGTCTTGGGAGATCTAATGCCCCCTTCTGGCCTCTACAGGCACTGCATGCATGTGGTGCATATACATAACATGCAGGCATAATACACATACACATAATAGCTTAAATTTTTTTTCTATCTCAGCATTACATTCCAACTTTGGCAAGGGGGCTCCCAAGGAAACCAGCATGGTGTATAGGCCTGGGGTGGAAGGAGAGATACTGAGAAAACAAACCAAACAAACAAAAGAAACCCAAGGGATTCTGCATGAACAAATCTGCAAAGAGACATTGGCCAGCAGGAGCCAGACTGCCCAGGGGTTGCTGAAAGCTGGGCTTCACACAAGGTAACACTCACATAGACATGGGCTCTTGACACAATCCTGGGGTTCTCATGGTGACTGTGGGATTTAAACATGGTCCTTCCATTGCCAGTGAGAGCCAGGCTGGGTTTCCAGCCGCCCCCCCCCAACAAAGCCCACCCTGCAAGTCCAGCAGTGGACAATAGGTAGACTTTTGGCAGGGGAATGCCCAAAACAGTCTCTAGAGAGGCTGTTTGCTTGGGCCTCACACCCAGAGTTGCAGGGTATGGTTGAGGTCAGTATGAACTCCAGCAGCCTCCCAGAGTCCTTTACCGAGTTGGTTGGGTCAGCGGGGCAGCCCCCAGTCTCAGGATGAGTGGCCCTTTGGGGTTGCGGATCTTCTTGATGGCAGATGTCTTCATGAGGTTCAATCGGCGGATTAGGTTGAAGCCTTTAGGACACCAGAGGAAAAGCAGGTGAGGAGTACAAGCTACTCCAGAAGTGGGTAAGGACTGGAGGAGGCTGCACTCACCAGTCACGTTGGTTGATGGGTCACTACTGTGTTCTAGCTTGAGTCCTTCTTGCTGTGAAGCTGGGCACCGCTCACCTGGGACAGAGTTAGCCTGAGGCATTAGGAACTCAGGAGGGCAACTGGCCATCAGGGCTCCTGGGGATCTCAGGAGGGGACAAATCCATAGTCTTCCTCTTGGACCTTTAACCTAATCTGCCTTAAGGCTATGCTCACACTTGGTCTCTGACCCTGGCTGTGCAGGAAGAACCCAGCACATAGCGGGAAGGGCTGTGACTTGTGACCTGTTCCAAAGCTCTGAGTGAATCAACAGCAGAACAGGACCAGAGCCCCAGGACCCCAGTCTCCCAACAACCCCAGCTGGGGCTGGGGCTATGACAGGGAGTAAAAGAAACAAGAAATGCTAGATGGTTCAGAGCCCAGACAGTGGGGAGCCGTGTGTATGTACATGTCTCTCCAAGTGCTATGACTCCATAGGGACAGAGGAAATGAGATTTGGGCACCCTTGGTGTTAGGTGCAATGGTGCATACATGACTATACACGCATGAGCTATGCATACCCATGCCCCCAGGGCTGCCACGTGCACTGGCACTCGTGTCCTAGGCAATGGGTGGTGTTCTATGTCCCATATGCAAAGTAGAAAATCCAATGACTTTCCCCCTGCATACCCAGCTAGTGACACAACACAAAGAAACAGAGAGGCTGAGGGGACCACAAGCTCAAGGGCATCATCAAGTCTTAGGCTCCAGCAAGACATATTAAAGCAGGCTCAGCTTTTGAACAAGGCAGAAGTCTAACGTCTCAAAGGGACGGGTTGGTGGTTATGAGCCTCCCATTCCCTGAGGCTGGGTCCCCCTTCCTGGGACCAGAAATGTTGATGGGAGTACTACATCAAACCGAGAGGGGCTAAGATCAAAAGGCCCTCCCAGCAAAGCTGATGGGAAAGCTGGGCCAAGCCAGTCAAGTCACCTTCCAGGAGATAGCCAACTCCCTGCCTAGCCTAGTTGAAAGATAGAGCTCTGTGTCTCTGGGCACAGTGACCCACTGGAATCTCCACCCCCAAGTCTGGCCGGAAAGACCATCACTGTCTTGAGCATCTCTGAGGCAATGGGTGACTCACCCTTGGCAATGGGCCCAGATTCCTTACAGATGTTGAAATCCTCTGCCCCAGGCCCTCTAGGGGACTCGGTGAGGGAGAGGAGTGAAAAACTCAACACACGCACACAGAAACACATGTATGCACACACGCACATGCACACACGCACATGGGTATACACACATACATGTGCATACACTAGCAGTCCTGGAATTGGGCTTTAGGAGTTCGGCTCCTTCCTGGCTAGGTGATGCAGCTACCGAGCCCAGAGGGCACCCAACAAGGCCAGGCAGATTGCCTGGTCAATTTCCCTTGGCTGTGTGCCCTGGAAAGCTGCACCCTCTCCCTGTCCAGAGGCTGAGCCATGGGGTGGGCAGTCATCAGAGATCCAGGCTGGTGCAAAGGAGGAGCCTGTAGCTGGAGGATGGAGTCATTACCATGTGAAGGAAAAGAGGGGCTGGGCAGCTTTCTGGAAGCTTTCCCTTTTCTCGGGAGAGTGTAGTTCCCTGCTTTTCCCACCTCCATCTCGCTAGATAGCAAGAAATGCAAGGATGTGCTGCAGAGGGAGCCTGTTCCCTCCCCACCACCCAGAGACCCAGGAGTACATACAAATGTATGTACTGAGCTTTGCAAGTTGCAAAACCAGAGATACACAGAGACAAGATACACACACACACACCAGCTCACTCTCACAGGCTCAAGTATGTAAACACCACCTGAGCTAACCTGAGTTCCACCCCTACACTTGCCTATCAGTGCCACAATGCTGAAATATACATGGTCACATATGTGCAAAGACCCCAGCACCTCAGGGAGCCAGATGTAGGCCTGTATCAGCTCACCTATATTTGTCCCATGGCTGAAGGTTGCCCAGAGTCCAAGCACCCACAGGCCAGGAGCCCAGGATGCCAACATGCTGGTCCAGAGAGATCAGCTGCAGCCTCGGCACCTGACAACCAGAGACATGGGGGTGGGGTAGGCTTCAAAGTGCCCAAAAGTGTGGGTGAGTAACAGCCTTCTGTGGGGCCTATGCACCAGGGATTGCAGGGGTAAGGACTTGGTGTCAGTTCCTCTCAGAGGCCTGGGGTGAGAATCTGGGCAGTGGTAATAAAGAAAATCTTTAACCACCAGTATGTCCCAGACACCCACCAGCCTGAGCACAAGACTGCCTGAAGCTCAGAAGCAAGGCCCAGGCAGCTTCTGGCTGTGTCAGGAGCTTGGCGCTGGGTTGAGAAGAGGTCTAGAGGGTTCTAAAAGACCACAGAGGCAGGGAGAGTGAGGGGCTGTGAGCAGAGGCAATTTATCAAAATGCTTGGAGGAATCCCAGAACTTTAACAGCTGTGTTCTTCACTAGCGCATAGTGGCGCAGTACCTGGAGAGCTGTGCTCAGCTAAGCACAGGTAGCCCTGCCAGGCACCCACAAGGTCAGGGGCTGGAGACTGGACTGAGTCTCTTGGCAGGGATCACAGGGCTGTGTATGGGCCAAGAAAGCTTCCCCTTGTGTGTACAGGGGCGTGAGAGCAGGTCACCAGGGCTCAGGACCTTGTGGCCAGCCTCTCCTGCTGATGGATGCTTGTCTTTTCGTTTTATTAAACCCTGATGGATGGGCCCAGATAAATCAATGCAGGCTCAGCAAGTGGCCAGCAGAGCCATAGATCATCTAGCCCCTTCCAGGACAGGCAGATCATGAGCACACAAAGCCATGTGCGCTGGTGCAATACACTTCGGAGTACCTGCACATAGGTGCTTGGACTATGCAATCAAACCTAGCTGCCGGCAGGCATGCTAAGAGACATGAGAACTGATAAGCCCAGAGTTTACATACACACTCCTGCCCAGGGCCAGCCTGTGAGCACCCCTCCAGGAGGCTCTTCTGTTGGTACTTTCTTAGACAAGTCTGATTTTGTACAGTGCTGTGCTAACTTATCTCTCTTATTGCTGTTTACAGAATAAAGAGAATAAAGGATCTCTTCACGGTGTGTGTGTGTGTGTGTGTGTGTGTGTGTGTACTCTTCTTCCCTTCTTGGGATGGATCTGTGCCCTCACCCCATCCTAAGGCTGTGAATCTCCCACTTCCAACCCTAGCCCGACCTTCCCTTCCTGACAGCCAATGGAAAGGTAGCCGGCTATGAGCAGCATGTGGGAACATAGATGTGCTCACCATGTTCACTTCTGGCTCCCACTCCCAGACCTCATGAGTGGAGGGCTGCAGGGATAAAGCTAGAGAGATGCGTCCAAGGAGATCCCGCCCCCCTCAACACAGACACAGATGGAGGCAGAGACAGCAGGGCCAGCACGGAGTTTCCAGATCACCCCACCGCAGAGAAGTGCACTGAGGCCCTCAGAGAGGGATTGCCACTTGCCCCAGGTCACATAGAGTCAGTAGCAGAAAATGCCCTTTCAGCTCAGAGGGAGAAGCAGCCCAGTGCTGGCTCACTTACCAACGGCCCGGGGAGCCCTTCACTGAGCAATCCTGGCAGCCCCAAGGCCGCCAGCTATGGGAAGCAGGGCCAGGGGTCCACGGCCCACAGGAGGATCCTCGATCTCTTCCTGCCAGTCTGTGCTGTCCCCAGCTTCTCTGAGTTCCGAGTTCTCTAGACTGAGCGCAGCGTAGCGCGCACGCCTGCCGGGACTGTCGGCCGCTCCTGGAGAGGGAAGAGGGCGGTTCCAAGGGGCTGGGGGCCTGCCAGGAGGCTAATGGAACACAGCTGGGCCAGCCCGCCAGGCTGGAGGAGGAGGGAGGCCGCGAGGGCTCGGCGGCTGCGGAGGCGCTGGCCACTGGACTGCACCGCCGAGCTCCTGGCCTGGCTCTGCGCCCGGGCCCGCCCGTCCCGCTTCCCCAGCCAGGTGAGCCCGCGGGCGAGCAGGGCAAGGCGGGGCCTTGCGTGCCCAGAGCTGCCCTGGAAGGGGCGCCTGAGGCTGGCTGGAGGGAGGGAGGCCAGGCTAGGCGTGCCCAGAATCAGGCCTGGGATTTACGGGACCTCCTTCATTCCCCCAACCCCCCTTGGCTGAGACCCCAGAAAGCTGGAAAGGGCTAGGGACCTTCCTCCATAGTCATGGAACCCGCGACGTGGCTGCTGACCAAGCCTCGGTGGTCAGCTTTTTCCAGTGCCTGGGCCTAGCATTCCTAGGCTTTAGAACCTCTGTCTGCACTGGGAGGATGGGAGGAGGGGATAGAGCACCACTTCCCAACCCTATGCTAAATTAACTCCTTCTGCTCCTTCCTCATTTCTACAAAAGTAGAATCTGGGAGTCCTCTTGGACTCCAGGAAGTTGGAAAGGCTCAGATCCCTGCTCCCTGCTCCCTAATCCCTGCTTTAATTTATTTTGTGTATATATGCTCGGGAACATATACAGAGGCATAGTTGTAAATGCCATGTTGTATGTGTGGAAGTCAGAGAACAATTCTTGGAGTTAGTTATCTCCTTCTACAACATAGGTTCTAGGGGAATCAAATTAAGATTGCCAGTCTTGATGTCAAGTACCTTTACCCGATGAGCCATCCCCATGGCCCTTGAACTTTTTATAAAAAAAAAAAAAACCTGGATATTGAGCCTAGAGTTTGCTTCTTCTAGCCTAACACTCTCCCACTGAGCTACACCTCCAACCTTTGTGGTATAGTGGCACGATGCCTGTGTGTTTGTGTGTGTGATGTGTAAATTTGTGCCAGCGTACACACACGCGCCTGGTGGTAGTGGCCTGTGGCCTTTAATCTCAGCACTCAGGAGGCAGAGGCAAGTGGATCTCTGTAATTTGAGGCCAGCCCGCTCTACTGAGTGAGTTCCAGGACAGCCACGGCTACACAGAGAACCTTGTCTCAAAAAACAAGCAAACAAACAAAAAACCAGACCACTCACTAAATTGCTCTGGCTGGCCTTGAGCTGGTCTATAGCAGAAGCAGACCTAAAACTTTCTTTTTTTAAGATAGGTTCTCACTATGTAGTCCTGGCTGTCTTAGAACTCCCTTTGTAGACCAGGTTGGCCTTGAACTCACAGAGATCCCCCCTGCCTCTGCTAACAGAGAGCTGGGACTAAAGAAGCATACCAGCACACCCAGCCAGGCCTAGATCTCTCAACCCTCCAGCCTCGGCCTCCTGAGTAGTTGGACTCAGCAGGCGTGGTTCAAATCTACTTTTTATCTCTAATTCTATTTGCACATCTGTGAGATGAGATGCCAGCAGCTGCATGTGGAGCTTTGTTAAAGGAATCTCATTAACATCTGTGAGATGCTTAGCCACGGTCTGGCACATAAGAGAGATATTTACTGCTGTTTCATTATTGGGATCCTTAGCAGAAGACAGGGTCTGTAGGCAGTGGGGGTGGACATTAAGGGACAGGGAGGTTTGCTTTATATCCAGGGTCTAAAGAGGCAAAGCCAATTGAATTTGGATGACCTTCAGAGGAGGAAGTGAAGTAGATGCAGGGTATACGTAGGGGTTAGAAAAGAAGAAACTGAAGATCTTCCATCGGTAAGGATGGGCTTCGCTCCGGAGTAGGTGGTATAGCTGTAGACCTGTGGCCCCATCTAACCCAGGCAGAGCCATGACAGGCCTGGGATTTCCCACCGCCATCCCTGGAGGTGCTGAGTCAGTGGAAACCCTAACCACGCTGCTATGCCATGGAGGCGCCCCACTGTGGTCCCCTCACAGAGCCTGGGCCCAGATGTGTGGTGACAGTGGTGGGGCCTGCGAGGTGCTGAGCTCAGCAGGCAGGAAGTGCAGGGAGGTGGGGCTTCCAGAAGCTCTGTCAGGAGGCTTGGGCAGGCACAGTCAGGATTGCTAATGGAGTACTGCCCAGCTCTGGGCAGGAAAAGGAAGGAACATACATTAGTCAGCTTCACAGAACATTACAGGGGGCAGTGTTCACACTTCACCTCATTTCCTGAAGGGAAACCCGGAGTATAGGAATAACACAAGTTGCCTAGCATCGCATAACCCATTGGTGGTAGAATGGAGACCATGGCCAGCAAACCTGAGCAGCAGAAACTAGCACACCCTGTGCCATCTTGGCCATGCCCAGCCTTCACCTACTCGTTTCCCACGCCAGGTCTCTCAGAGTTGCTTGCAGATGCAGGAACTTGAGAGAGTGATGTCCAGAAACCTTCCTATAGCACCCCAGAGGTGCTCATAAGAACAACCAAACCAGCCAGGCAGTGGTGGTGCAGGCCTTTAATCCCAGCACTCAAAGGCAGAGGGAGAGGCAGAGGATCTCTGTGAGTTCAAAGCCAGCCTGCTCTACAGAGCAAGTTCCAGGACAGGCAGGGCTACCCAGAGAAACCCCGTGTCAAAAAAACAAAAACAAAAACAAACAAAAAAACGTAAAAAAAAAAAACCAAAACAATCACAAAAAGAACAACTAAACCTAGGGAGCATCCCCTGACTGGGCCCGTTATCCCAGTGTAGAGATGAACTTATAGACCTCTTCACTCTGATACATGTGTGCACAGCCCCTGTGTGTGCTCACTCCACATGCATCTATAGACTCATGTTCATACAGTCCTGAGCACACACACAGATGTGACCCACCCACACACAGAGAACTAGATTCCTAGATATATCTAAACACAAAGAGATGCATCGTCATAAAATATATGGTGTCAGCTGGGATAGTATATACCTGTAACCCCCAGCTACCCAGGAGTGTGACACAGAAAGGTTGCAAATTCAAGGCTAGAACTTGTCTCAAAGTTTTTTAAAGGGCTGGGAAGGCTAGTACAGCAGCAGAGCAGTATCATACACGAGACTAGACTCATTCCCCAGGACTGAAGAAGCACAAAATTTGACTTGAATGTGCACACACAGCACATGTATAGACATAGACATATGTGTACGCAGACATACACATAAAAACACAGACATGTCCACCATGCCAGCAGAGATACCTGTAGAGTCATGGCACACACAGATATGCACATACACTCAGATGCATACACAGCTATGCGGACACATTTATATGCAGTCAGCCCCAGAAAGCCCCACACATGAGCAAGTAGGGTATCCCATGGGACTGGGCTCAGTGCCCTCACCCCAGATGGCATCGCCACGAGGTAATCAACGCTGCTAATCGCCACCAGCTGCCCTGGAGCCTGCTTGCCGCTGCCGGGTGGGGCTACCAGAGCCTCCTGGGCCTAGGGTAATGTGCACAGATGTTGGCAAAGCTCAAGGGCTTTTCCATTACCCCAGCGTGCCACTGGGGCTCCCCACCTGGCAGGGGCTCCCCACCTGGCAGGAGCAACCCTTGGGGCTGGGGGAGGGTTAAGGGCCAAGATAGAGCTTGGTCCCAGGACAGACCCAGGAGCCCTCAGACATCTAAGCAGAAGTGACCCAAATGTCTTAGGCTTGCTCAGGGATCCTGAGCCACACATGCATACCTAGATTTTGGCATAGATGAACGCAGATGTGTACACATCCTGAGACATATCACACCTGATGGATTGCTCATCAGAGATCTGCTTCTGCTTCTTCCTCCCAGTAAATGCCACCATAATTCATTTTGATGCTCAGGCTGCGGTCTACGCTTGGCTCCTGCCTCCCCTCCCTCTTCCCTCACCCCTGCCTGTCACTTCTACCCCCACAGTACAGGTCACATCCACTGATACCACCCTTGCCCAAGCCACCAGCACTTTTTTACCAGAATAAAAAAGCTCCAGAGGGCTCCAGCCTGCTACTCTCAGCCCACTAATCACACCCAGGCCCCCTAGCCCACAAACAGGTAGCTCCTTCCCAGCCCCTATCAGCTGCTGCCCAGCTCTCATGCCTAGAAATCCCCAATCTTGGGGGCTGGAAAGAGGATGGCTCAGCAGTTAAGCATGCTGTTGACCCTTCCAGAGGACCTGGGTTTAATTCCTGGCACCCACATGGTGGTTCACAACCATCAGTAACTATAGTTCCAGGGGATCCAATGTCCTCTTCTGGCCTTCATGGGAACCAAGCAAACAGGCATAGATGCAGGCAGAGCAGTCACATACAGAAAATAAGGATAAATAGATTTTAGAAAATTAAAAGTCTAGCTTTTCCCTCTAGCCTCTCTAAGGGCTTCATGATGTAGCCTCTACTTCTTGCCCTCCACCTTAACCCAGAAGCTGTCTCCTACTATCTTTCCCAACCATGAACCCCTACACTGGCTTGGCTCGGGGATTTTTGTACTGTTCCTCTTTCTTCCTGGAGGGGTCTGCCCCTAGTCTTTGCACACTGGCCCTTTGATACTTAGGTCTCTGCTGAGTGCCCTCCTTGACTTCCCAGTGTGGAAGAGTCCCAGTGAGCCTTGTCACACGGCTCTTCCGTGTGTCTACATAGTATCTTTCTGACTGACCACATCTGCCATTTCTAGCATACTATGGCTGAACCCGGTGCTTTATAGGCACACACAAGCGATTGAGTGGGTTATACTTGTACCCTGTCCACTCCACACCCAGACAGACTGCACTTTCATGAGGCATCACATACACACACACACACACACACACACACACACACACAGGGAGCATGCCATGTGCGGACACATGCATACACATGCACACACACAGTGGGGGGTGCCCACGTGCATACACATCACATACACTCACACACATGGGAAGTGCCATGTGCTTACACACACTCTCGGGCACACACACACACACACTCGGGGGGGGGGAATGCCATGGCAGACACATGCACATGGTGGAGGGTGCCTATGTGCATACACATGCACACACACATATACAGAGATTGTGCCATGTGCTGACATATGCCCAAACGCACGCACACGCAGCTTTTGATTCAGGGAGAAGAGATTGTGAACCAGACAGGCCTCTTTTCTTTTTCTTTCTTTCTTTCTTTTTCTTCTTTCTTTCTTTTTTTTTTTTTTTGGTTTTTCGAGACAGGGTTTCTCTGTTTAGTCCTGGCTGTCCTGGAACTCACTCTGTAGACCAGGCTGGCCTCAAACTCAGAAATCCTCCTGCCTCTGACTCCCAAGTGCGGGGGGGGGGGGGGGGGGTTAAAGGCGTGCGCCACCACTGCCCAGCAGGCCTCTTTTCTTTGTCCTTGAATGTCTCTAGTGTCTGTGTCCTGACTTTCATCTCTGTCTTTCATCTCTTTTCTCCTTCACAGTGACTTGGTCCCTGTCTCCCTTCATTGTCACCTCTTCTTCAAATGCTCCCATGTGCCTCTGCCTTGAGATCTATGTCTCTAAATCTGCATTTCTCTCTTCTGTCTCTGTTTTTCTCTCTGTTTTTTCTCATGTTCCTGGAGTTTATGTCCCCACCTCCTGTCCCTGTTGCTGACTTTCATGCTACTCTCTCTCTCTCTCTCTTTCTCTCTCTCTCTCCATCCCATCTCTCCCACTTTTTATCTCTCTCTAGCTCCAACATACCTGCCTGCAGTTTTCTCCCCAACCCCACCTTCACCAGGTCTTCCTCTGTAGCCAAGTCAATCCTGAATTCATGATCCTCCTGCCTCAGTCTGCTTACTACAGCACTACCACGCACAGCCATAACTGTTTCTAGGTCTGGCTTTCTATCTTTGACTGTTTCTATCTTTCATTCTCCATGCCCCTCCCTGTCCTAAATCAGCAACAGCTCCTTGTCCCCACAGCTGCCTGCGTTCCTGTGGCAGGGAGACCTATCTTTCACCACTGGCTGTCAGCTTTATTATGGTCTTGGCAGGAGGGCCAGTGCTCCATGCTGCTAATGCCCACCAGCCCTACAGGACTACAGCAAACTAAGGTCTTCCACCACCCGGACCTGGCAACTAAGGACTGGTGACAGTCACCCACCACCCAGGTCTGATCAGAGCATTCACAGCATGACTATCCTTTTGCACAATATGGCTACCTAGGATCTTCTGGAAGAGAGAGCCCAGATCCCAGGAGGCTAAGTTGTAGATATGTCTATAGCTCGAGCAAATGAATGCTTGAGAAGGAAGACCCTTGCAGTTTCCTGGGCCCCAGCCCTGCTGGCTCTTTGGGCTCTTCCTACTTCTTTTGAATGAACCATGGAGAGATGGCAGGTGCAAAAATCTCACCTCTACCTTTTCTGCAGCTCCAGTCCTCAGTTCCCATTGTAACAGAAGGTAAACTGTCAGTCACACCTTGCCTGGTGTGGAAGCAGCTACGAGAGCTTTACCTAACTGCTCTAAGCCTGTGGGTCTCAACAGAAGAGCAATTTCACACCGCCCCTCCAGACACACATGGACAATGTATGGAGACATTGCCACAGGAGAAGAAAAAAGTGCCACTGGCATCTAGAGTAGAGGCCAGAGCTGTTACTAATCACCCTCCCGTGTCTAGGACATTCCTCCCAATAAAAAAGTGTCTGGCTCCAACGTCAAGAGTGGGAAGCTAAGAAATCTTCCCTGCCTCCCAGGGCCAGTGCAGCTCTGCAGAATCCCATGATCTCCTTTAAACTCTGACCAGGGCTGGGAGTCATTAGAAGACCTAAGGCTCTAGAAGAGTTTGACCCTTCTCCTGCCTTTAATAACCTCCACTAACATTTATTGAACCCATATCAAGCACTGACTGGTACTGTCTATGGGAAACTCAATTTAGTCTCAAAACACCACAGGGGGCCCAGGCGCTATTACCAGCTCGGCTCTAAGGGTGAGGAAGCAGGCAGAGAGAAGGAGAGTAATCAGCACAAGGTCTCACAAAGGACACAGATGGAACGTGGATTTGAGCTGGTCATTGGGGATGAGTCCAAAGGACAGAGTGCTATCCAAGGAAGAGCCCACATGGCAGGAGTCCCAGCAAATCCTTTCTTCCTTTTACTCCTTTGTCAAAAGGGATGTGGCACATCATTGAACACTGCAGTAGTTCTAGGGAGTGTGGCATTACCACCGCCACTACACCAGGACAGTGGGAACTCGGAGATTTAACTCTCAGAGTGAGGGCTGAGAGCTCAGCACTGCTCACGACTTCTGTGGGTCAGGCCATCACATCTCCTGTGAAGGGGGCGCTGTTGTCACATGGGAAAGGCTGGGTACACAGAGTGTTGGGCTTCTAAGTTCCCAGGTGGTATGACCCAGAGAACCACACTGAGTAGCCTGGGCTGGCAAGCGTGATGTCAGAGTCTGGGCCTGGGCATTCACTCAGCTCTAGCTCTTACTGACTGTAACTTGGGGCTATTGTTTGACTCTTCTTAAAGTATGGCCTCGTCTGTTACTCATGGTTACTGTTAAAGATGGCAAGAGCCTGGACTCCCAGACACTAGAAGTGGGTCACAAGTTCAAGGCTAGCTTGGGCTACATAATGAGACCTTGTTTTTTTAAAAAAGTTTATTCATCTATAAAAGTCAAGTAAGACTTGACCCTGGGATAAGGGTTGGATTCCACCCCTACCATCTATTTAGCAGTGAGTTTTGACAATCTACTCCCCCCCCCCCCCCGCATGGAGTGGATGTACTCTTTTGTTGGCAAAATAGAATTGTCCACATTTCACAAGGAGGGTTGCTAAGAGGGTGCCCATAAAATACTGAACATAGTTCCTGGAACCCAATAAACATTAGCCATTCCAGACATACAGTGAATGTTTACAACCTCAGCACCACAGTACACATGTGCTGTGCTCCCGGCTGCCTTCCCCCTTCCTTCTGCTTCCCACTCAGCATTAACTTTAGATTTGTTTTCTTTCCTTCTCACTTGGGGATAAGGAAGGCAATTGGGACTAGTCTCCCAGATGGGTATATCTGAGCAGATGCCTGGAGGAGAGAGGACAGGGATGCTTAGTACCCAGTAAGCAGCCAACACTGATTAGTTAGAGCATCCAGTGCCCTGCTAGACACCAGGCCTAGAAGGACCTGGTTTGGGTACCATTTGCCCAAGCCAGTGGCCAAGCCTACAGATTTTTTGTTTGTTTTTGTGTAAAGGAGGCAGCCTACCTCCTGCTGAGGACCAGAGCAAACCAGTCAGTGTCTTAGTGGCCTGAGAGGATGGGAGGAGCCAGAGACTCCACCCACGTTTTTCTTTACGTGCAATAGCCTTGGACAGTTGAGACTCAGAGTCACAGATTCGTAGAATCCTGGAATTTCTGGGTAGAGAGAAAGCTCTGACTGATGTTGGCCTTACCTCCTTCCATGGCAAGGCTGTGGAGGCTTGACAGCTTGGCTAGCAAGACGAGCCACAGCAGGGAGGCAACTTTCCCATCAAGAAAGAAAATAAAAGATCAGTAAGGGTCTGCCCCCAGTTCTGCTGTTTCCTGGCTTTGTTCTCTAGGCCAGCAGTTCTCAACCTTCCTGATGCTGGGACCCTTTAACACAGTTCCTCACGTTGTGGTGACCCCCAGCCATAAAATTATTTCATTGCTACTTCAGAACTGTAATTTCACTACTGTTATGAGTCATAATGTAAATATCTGATATGCAGGATAACTGATTTGTGACCCCAAAGGGCTCCTGACCCACAGGTTGAAAACTACTGTCCTAGGCTAAATCTTTCAGTTCTGTGAGCCACAGCTTCCATCTCGGTTGAATGGGATGATCTGTTGAGAGGATTAAATGAGATTTATGAGATTATGAGACTGAGCCAAATCCACAGGAAATACTCAAAAATGGTAATTATCACACTCATTATAAAGGGGGCTGGTAATGTACTGAGGACTCTAGTCCTGCACCTCACAGCCAGGGTCATCTGACATTTCCTCCAAGCTCCACTTCTGTCTCACTTTATTACTTACCTGGCTGTCTTTATTAAGAAGCCAATGGTATTTCTGACCAATATGATAGCTTTTTCTGTGAAATGGTCTAAATAACACATCAAGAAATAAAAATTGGCATTGGGATTTGTTGGCCTTGACCTTCAGTAAAGGCCTGACACCAAAATTTGGGGGCAAAGAGGACAATGGCTGAAGTGGTAATGTGTGTTTGGGTTCAAGACCAGGTCTGTTTGGGCACATTTGACTTTAGGTGGCTCTGTGCTCTCTGGCCAAAAGGGAAGGCTGAACTTGGGGACTCTGAGCCCATCCATTCTCTGAGTTTGGAATCTTTTTTTTTTTTTTGGTTTTGTTTTGTTTTAATTTCAACCATGCTACTGTTCCGATTTACTTATTAGTTTTTGAAAGATTAATTTTTTTATTTTATGTATATGAGTACACTGTCACTGTCTTCAGGCACATCAGAAGAGGAATTCCATTACAGATGATTGTGGGCCACCATGTGGTTGCTGGGAATTGAACTTAGGACCTCTGGAAGATCAGTCAGTGCTCTTAACTGCTGAGCCAACCCTCTAGTCCCCCCAGCCCCACCCCCAAGTCTGGAATTTTAAGGGCCCAAATATGTTCACCACTCAGGATGGAGAATGGGCTGAGGACTCAGACCTGCGTGAACCCCAGTATTCCTCCGCTGTCATTCAGACCCAGAACATGCCTCAGTGTACCAGCTGCTCCATATCCATCCGAGGGCTCCACATCACTCTAGCCCACACCACACAGAGGAGGAAAGAGACATACACAACAGTCATGGCAGCTAACTGGCTGAGCTGGGATCACACCAAGCTCTGCTCCCAATCTGTCACTGCTACTTAGCAATTTTCACTTATCACTGTGTGTGATGGAGGGGCAGATGCTCATAACCCAGCACTCGTATGAGGTCACAGGACATCGGTGTGGAGATAGTTCTCCCACTTTGACAGGGGCCTGGGGTCATCAGTCTTGTGCAGCAAGTGCTTTACCAGCGGAGCCATCTCACCAGCCCCTACTACTACTTTTTACAAGTTATTCTCAGGAGCAGCATATACTAAGTTTCTTTGTTCTCCTCTTACAGGTGAACAAGCCACCAGTCTGTGGTCATCCTCAGTGGAAGTGCTTTACTGGATAGCCCCTACAAGAAGCCAGGCAAGTCAGCTAAGAGCAGAACAAAGAGTTGAACATCAGGCTATTAATCACGGGTGCTGGTCCCCTCTTGCACTTGTAACTCAGTTTTCTCGTCTGTAGAATGGGCAGTGTTTGCTCCAGACCCTCTAAGATCCCAAATAGGCCATTTGTCTAGACTAGGTCCACACCCAGAATACCAGAACAGCCTAATGAACTTGGGTGGTGAGGGGCAGGTGCAGATGTGACTGTCCAGCCAGGGATGGGCGCAGCAGCCAGATGCACAAAAACAACCAAATAAATCAGGCCAAGGAACTCCTAATCCTTCCCGGCTGTGGCTGCTACTGCTCACAGGGCCTGGAAGCAGGGCACCACTTGGCCAAGAACACAGTCTGGCCAAGAGACTCCGAGTGATGCCTGGCCATCAAGACTGACTCTGCTCCCGCGGGGAATGCGAGAAGAGGCCCTCGGGACTGGTGACTCAGACCTCTCTGACCCCTCCTGGGTGGGCACTTTCCAGCGCCTGTGTCTATTTTTAGATCTGGCTCCAGGTCTGAGCATAGAATAGCAGGAAGGAGGGTGGGGGAAGCTTGAGAAGCCCGCGCCTGAGTAGCTCCTCCTCTGGGGCTCAAGCCTTGAGGCCCTCCAGCTGTCCACCTAGAAATGAAGCACGAGGGAGCGAGCGTCATCACCTACGTAGGGGGTGCATCGCAGGCACAGAGACGAGTCCCCTTTCCCTCCTCCCACTAGGCCTGGGAGTTCTAGAGAGCTGGGTGTGGCCTCTGTTAAGTGAGGCCAGGAGCCTCCCGTTGCTGAAGTGTTTGCCTGTTGGACAGAAGGCCAGGGCTGGAGGGGCCCTGGCTACTAAGCAGGCAAGATTGAGAGCGGAGAGCGCTGCCAGGTTCAGGGACCCAGATCTCACCTAGCTGTCTGCCACACCCCAGCCTCACTATAGCCACGCCCTCGCCGACCACGCCCTGAACTGCCGCTGGCCTCCTTTATGGAAGGCCAGTCTTCCTCTCCAGAACCTCACGCTAGGCCTCCCCCCAATCCCACCCACCCCGTTTCCAATTTGGCCCTGCCCACCCATGATCAACTATCTACACTGTCCCAAGGTTTAGAGGGCCTGGATGCTAGGGCATGGGGCAGATATGAGAGAAATGAGCCCCCACCTTTAACCCCTGCTCCAACCCCTCCTCTCTGGCATTAGATCAGAGAGGAAAGGCGTCGGGGCTGAGGGATAGGAAGTCAGCAGTGGTGAGGCCTTTGGATACCTAAGGTATAGGACACATCCGCTTGAGCTAGAGAGACATAGAAGCTAGAAGAACTGAGACGGCTCTGAGCACCGGAACAAGCTTGTAGAAACAGACCTGGGGCCACGCAATGGTTCTTAGGCAGAGAGAGGTCCTTAGGCCAGTGCCCCACCACTAAGCCGCAGAGGCCGAGGCCTTGTTTCTGAGAGATGAAGGGAGCTGAACACATGTGGGACCTAGCTTTTGAGAGGTCCAAGTCGAGGACCATCCTTCTGGGGTGAGGGGCGGATGATGGGAGGTGGAGCCCGCTCTCTCGGCACCATCTAGTGGGAAGCTGAGGAATCGCGGAGAACAGATGGGGGTGGGGGGGAGCCTCCTTCCTCTCTCCATGTTCCTCCAGGACCTGCACACCACCCTTCTGGGGGATATCCTCAGGGTTTCCCTCACTGGAAGCAGGAGCCACTATCATGGCTGTCTTCCAGCTCCAAGCCCTGCCCGTCTCTTGTTGCTCAGGATCACTTCCAAGCAACGTTCTATCTGTCCCAGCCACTGGTCCCTGAAGCACCTGCCAGCTGCTGCCTCCTGTCTTTGTCTTGCCCCATCTATTCCTGATAGACAGGCAGTGTTTCTATAACTCTCATGATTAAAATATCCCCATAGCTTCTCAGGGTCCAGATAAACTTCACACTTGGGACTTAATGGTCTCTTCACCATTAGCCTCACCTTCTGTGGACTTCATCCCTCTGGTGGCTCCTTCTGTCTTTTCATCCCATCTGAGCCCTCCCTGAGCTTGACCTAATCCTTACTATTTGGGGGGAGCTCCCCTGGCCCCAAGAACACCTCTACTGCTTACAGACCAGTCTCCACCTAGGACGCTAGCTGCCGGACATTCTGCAGGACAACTTATGGAGTCATTAATTGCTTTACTCTTCCTGTCTCTCTCCTCCCACTTCCAAGCTGGTAGCCAAGGCCTTTGATTTTCCTAGCCTGGGGGAACTGTGCTGGGTAGCACACAGGCACTGCTTGAAGTCTGATGGCTCCTGCCTACTTTTGAAAAAGGAACCTTCTAGAAGCAACTGTGCCAGGTGTTCTCAAGGGATGAGCAGAATAGGACAAAGGGAGAAGAAGTTGGTGACTGGTTGCTTGGGGAGCAGCAGTGGGGGGTACTGAGAGTGGAGATGTCCTTAATGGATGACGGGAATCTATGGGAGTGGATGATAATGCTCCTGGGAAACTGGAAGCTGGGTATTGAGATACCTGCCTCACTTTCCCCAAGCAGAGGAAGAGCTGGCCCAGTGAATCTCAAGGATCCCATGGGGCCCAGCACAGCAGACCTCTCCACGGAGGGGTAAGGTGGACCAGGACAGGAGGCAACTCTTCTGTGGGGTAGGAAGGTGCATCAGATCCTTGCAGAGTCTGCGGAGGAAGAAGGAAGGAGTCCAGGAATGGCTGAGATGGAATTTCTGCAAACCCACAGGAAAGAGCTTAGAGTGGATCAGGTTGGAGGAGGTTTTCAGACAATACAGACACAAGGTCTTTCTTGGGCCAAGATCCCTACCTGCTACACCTGCCTGTGTGCATCTCAGATACAGAGGACGCGTTTCCTTCAGAATTGCTGCCTTGGGGTCTGGCTCATAATAAGCGTTCAAAAAATGTTTTCTTGTTGAATTCACTTTTCCTCAATAGAGTCAAAAAGTCAAGTCTGTTTCAGTGCTATACACAAGGGTGTCCGTAGAGCCCTGCAAATAAGCGGACACTTAGCCCACAAAGCCTCCTCACCCTCACAGCCTTGGCTCTGCAACCTACTCTCCATGCAGCCTCCTCTCCAGTCAAATGGGGTTACTTGTAATTCTCCAAACTTGCCAGGTTGTTTCATGCCTCCATGCCTTTGCTCATGCTGCATCTCCGCCTCCGGTGCCCTTTCCCCTCTCTCGGCCTGCTGAGCTTTCAATTAGGATAAGTTCAGTGCAAGTCTTCCCTTCTTGGTCTTGTCTGACACTCTCCCCTTCCCTGCAAGGCAGAATGGACCCCTCCTGCTCTGGAACCGATTGCTCACATTCATGTTTGTCTTCTCCCCAGGCTGTATCCTGGACTTCCCTGGTGTAGCAAGGCCAGCATAGTAAAAATAGTAAAAATGGCTTTCTGTCCCCTCACTCCCTTGGGTTAGTGGTATGATCTCAGCATCCTTTTCAGCCTTGGTTTCCCTCTCTTACAAGGGAGGGAATGGAACTCAATGGTCCCCCAGGTTCCCTCCTTCCATCATTTGGGCTTGTCAGTGATGGCATGTAAAACACAATCCACCTGTGTCCCTGCCCACCGATTGAAAGCAGTGCATGCTCAGACATGTAGATGTATGCAGCAAAGCACACAGCCACCAGGAGCAAGCTCCTGCTAAACAGTTGCATATGACCCACACATAACAGTATGCAGCCTTCTGGATGCAGATGCTTGGCCATCCCAACCCCCCCATCCCCAGTCAGCTACTGGCCTTGACAGTGAAAAATTCAGAAGCAGTCAGAGCTGCCGGTCCAGCATCCAGTTAATATTCAAGGAACGAAGCTTCTGCAATATGCATGCCCTGAGGCTGGTGTCCTGTGGGGCTCCCCCTTTCTCAGGCCTGCACAGGCTCTGGCCTCCTATCCCACCCACCCCAGCTGTGACACAGACACAGCCTGCCTGCAGCAGACCAGCCACCAAGACACAGACCCTCAGTTCCATTTGTTTTCTGGGCATTTCCCTCCCAGCGCCTCTTCATCCCTTCATTCGGGATTATCTCTGAAGTTCCTATGGTGTGCGAGGCAGCCAACATACATGGCAGTGACAATGACCCTGTTCTGTACTCAGAAGTTCACAGGCCAGTGGGGGAGACATACTAGATATAATTTCACATAAAAAATAAATAGCACTATGGAAAGATTAATATGATGTGATTTGGGAAAAAAAATGATTCAGGACCAGTGAAATGGCTCAGTGGGTTAGGCCATCCATTACAAAACCTGAGTACCTGGTTCAATCCTAGAAACCATATGTGGAAAGAGAGAACTGACTCCCACAAGTTATTCTCTGACCTCCACATACACATAAATTATATGTGCATGTCCATACACATGTGTGCGTGCTCGTATACACATAATATGGTGTATGTGTGTATGTGTGTGTATTTGTTTTGTTGTTTAATGTTTCAAAGATGGAAAGATAAAACCATGGCCCTTCTAGGGTACACTATAACAGTCATTAAGAGTAAGTTAGGGGGCTGGAGAAATGGCATAGTAGTTAAGAAAAAAAATTTTTTTTTGCTTTTGTTTTTGTTTTTTTGAGGCAAGTTTTCTCTGTGTAGCCCTGGCTGTCCTGGAACTCACTCTGTAGACCAGGCTGGCCTCAAACTCAGAGATCTACCTGCCTCTGCCTCTTGAGGCATTTACCACAATGCCTGGCAAAAATACTTATTCTTACAGAGGACCCTGGTTTGGTTCCCAGTACCCACATGGCGGTTCACAACCATCTGTAATTCCAGTTCCAGAGTATCCAGTCCCTCTTCTGACCTCTGTGGGTACCAGGCATGCACATAATATACATACACACATGTAAGCAAAAAACCCCACAAGAATGAAGATAAAGATAAACAAGCAAGAGACCAATAAGACCAAAAAAAAAACCCCCCCAAAAAACAAAAAAGCCTAAACAAAGCAAAATGAGACCAAAAAAAATGTCTGTAAAAATACCACTGAGTTTGTTTGTAACCTGAAGTGTGGTTGATATACCTAGTGAACCTCCACAGGGTATATATGCGTCAAAGATACTGTCGCCCTGGAGTCATCCATCACCTCTGACTTTTACAAGCTTTCCACCTCCTCTACCACCCACCCAGATCCCAGAGTCTTGAGGGAAGGACTTTAATGAAGACTTCTCACGGCCACGCCCATACTCTCTCATTCACCCTCTTGGCCACGCCCA